>JAODAL010004958.1:0-149524 GCA_025379985.1 Phyllomedusa bahiana | reverse complement strand
ATCCCCCCGTGACCCCCCCAACTGTAGCACAACTACAACCCCCAGCATGTTAAGGGATGCAGTTACACAACAGCAGGAGGGGTACTAAATAGATATCGTGGTTAAAAAGTATTTAAAAGATATGAAAATCATTGCTCAGCTTTTCCTACATTGTCACATAATTGTCTTCATTGTTCTTTACAGAGATGCTCTGTCCACACGGTGACTATCTCAAGTCAGAGTCCACGCGGATTCCAATTTGAAATACTCATCTAAAAACAAAAGTAAACCATTCTCATTGACCTCAATACAAAATATGCCTTGTAGTTTATATAAAGCTTATTTTCAGTTATCAATTTTTCGCTATCAAAAAACTTGGAACATGTTCCTTCTTTGGTCATATTCTGCGTGGACATTTACTATTGATGTTAATGGGGATGGCTACAAACTTTGTGTAAAATGCATCCCAAAACTTTGTGGTTTATAATGCAGATCCACATCCAAAACCACATAGAAATGAATGGGGCTCTTTTCTGACTGTAAACCACGAGTGCATAAACTATCCTAAATCCACATGTAATGCTATGTAAAATATTCTTTGTAAACCATTTAGTCCGATGAGTTTTTCAACAGCAAAATCCGACAGATAAATGTTACTTGTCATGTGACCATTCAAAGAAGTTAATCAGCTCACCTGGGTCAGGTGCATCGGTCTCTTACTCCCAAGCATAGATCAGATAATGAAAGTCCATAGTATGACCAACGCCAAAGAAAAAGATTGCCTCTGATGTCTAGATAAAGTAGCCAATTTATTGATCTTTACAAATTCGTAGGAAAACCATAATTAGAAAAAAAAATTGCGCACAACTATTCCAAACACGGCTGATGCATGTCGGAAAGAAAGACTAAGGAATTTTTTCCGAAACTCGTCAGCCATGTTTGGAATAGCTGTACACATTTTTTTCATGATTATGGTTTTATTATGAATTTGTGAAGATTAATAAGTTAGCTACTTTATCTAGACATCAGAGGCAATCTTTTTCTTTGGCGTTGTTCATACTATGGACTTACTCCTCATGTGGACATACGTTTAAAAGGTGTTATTCTCATCAAGACATCCCTTTTCCATATGCCTCCATCATGGAGGTGTGTTCCTCTGTTGAAGAGAGCTAGTAAACAGCAAGTATTAGGGTATGTTAACATGCCATTTTTGGATCCGTGTTGGATCTGAAAAATACATCCAAAAATGCATTGTCAATCAGACCCTAAACGGATCCAACGTGCAGCTGCGTGTTTGGATGCATGTTGGATGCAGCAGGATCGCACTCTATAGTTTATTCTAGGGCTACTGCTGCATCTATCGGACAAAGAATTGACACACACATCGGAGATCACATGTGTGAACGCCGATGTGTATTTCCAATTAAAAGCAATGTAAATCGCATTACTATTTGTTAGATACCTGTTTGGGTCAGTTTGTGCTCTGACGGATCCAAACGCATCTAAAACCGTATGTTCTCACGGACCAAAGTCGCCATGTGACCTTACCCTTCCTCTCAGAGGTTATAGGGATTGAGGGATTGTATCGTGAACTGCTATGCAGACAGATAAATAAAAATGTTATGGGTATTGGAAGGCCGGGTCAAAAAAACACAATGTAAACTGAAATCGCTGTAACTGTAGGGGGTCAAGGACAGCATAAGAAGGTCACAGAAGGGGTACCCTGCCTGAAAGCCCTTTTAAGAGTCAGAACAGAGAACCAGTCCATATGAGCAGTTCTAGTTCTGGAGAACTACTGCTTTCTTGCATTTCATTCATTTGAATGGCTGCAATATAATATTACATTTCCACTGCAATGGAATATATAAAGAAATTGCCTTGCTTGCAAAGTCTTCCCCCAGCAAAGTCAGCAGTTTTTTTGGGATTCCAACCAACCATTTACCCCTGTGGACACTTTTTTTTCTGATGAGTTGTTGTCCTGGGGGTACAACCATTTTGGCAAAAGTCATAGACTATGTTAATAAAAAGCAGATCTAACCTCCCAAATCTCCTGCTGCAGTCTCTGGTGATTTCTGCTTCTTCTTTCTTCCTTTGACACACAGTGAATGCAAGGAGATGCCCACTGAGCCAACCATTGGGCACTATTACCCACCTCAGCCAGTGATTTTCTGAGCAGGGATTTTTTGGTGTGTTAAGATAGGACCATGAAGAGGAGATGAATAGGAACTGTGTTGGAACCGCAGCCTCAAGAGATATGTGAGGTGTGTACTGCTTATTTTATTTTTTTCACCAGGTCCTGATCGCGCTGTTTCCCTTCTTTCAGGTCCATTTCCCTTTTCTGTATAACACGCAGGTTCAAACGCTATACAGATTTCTGGTTCTCAGTTATTCTAGTTTTTTTTGCCTTTTTTCCCTGATATGTTTTTATGTAAAAATACACATACCCTGACCCCCGGGCCACCGCACCCAAAATGAAAAAATAATGCAAAACCCAAATTAAACCACTTAGATGCCACAGCAAAGAAAACCTTACTTTAAAATGTTTGGGAAACTGGCACACTAGTCTATTATGGTCCCAGATTGGTACCCCATAATCACAGCTTGGGGCCGAATTGCAACTGGGGGCTAAATTCAGGCATTCATGGCTGCAACTTCAGTATTCCCATTATACCCTACCAAGGGCAAACTGTAATGGAGGAGCCATTTTAGAACGCTATTCTGCAATATATTACTATTACAAAAGAGTGTAAAAGAATTCAACATTCCCCTTTTGGTAAAAACAGGAAAACGGGTTTATGAGTGGGGAGTGGGAAAGGGCTTTTTTAAAAAAAAATTTAAAAGGGCCCTTTTTAGGGGCAAAATTTATTGCGGGTTTGGGGTAGGCGTTTCAAAAACTTATTTCATGCAATAAATGAAAAATAAATTATTTAAAGATACCCCAAGTAAATTTTCTGGATTTTTTTTAGTTCGGGGCCTTTCACATTTTAAAACGTCCCTGTGATAACATTTCTCCATTCTCGGTAGATGAAAAACTGCAAAATCACCGTGTAATCAAATACTTATTTTCCAATTTCCCTTTAAACAAAAAGGGTTTTCCATATAAAAATATAAAAAGCCCACATCGCATGTTTTTCTCACTATTTTCCCCTTGTTCCCCCTTCCCCGCTCTCCCCTTTTTGGTTGGGCTTCCCACTTCACCCACACCCCAGACCTGAAAAAGGGGGCCGGGTGGAGGAGTTGGAAAAACCCCTTTCTCCCCTCCAACTGCACTTACCATTCCATCCTCCTGCACCCTCCCTCATTTTCCCCCCTCCTTTGGGGGTTTCCACCCCCCAAAACCTTTCAGCCTTTTTCCATCAGAGTCGCATTTTGTCTACCCCCCCCGGCTCTCCCCCCAGTTTTTTTGGATTTTTTGCCCCGGCTCCCACATTTCCCTTTCCCTTCTGAAATGCCCACTCCACCCATGGGTGTTTTCAAATCCCCATTGGATGCCCCCAATGGGTTCCTTCGGGGTCACAGTTTTTTTTCATTAAAACCTCCTCCCGGGGGCCTTCTGGGGGGGTTTTTCCCGAACCCCCCAACCCAAAAGGGGGAAAGGGGGGAAAAATTTCCCCGGGTTTGGGGGGTCTTTCGTACTTTCCCAATTTTCAAAATTTTCACAAAATTCCCCTTAAAGCTCTCTCTGCCCAAAAACCCTTATCCCTTTAAATTATCCCAAAATTCTCGGGCCTTCTCTGGACAAACCTGCCCACCCTCCCTTTCAGAAAATCCCCTTCGCCCAATTAAACCCCTCAAAAAACCCTCACCAAAAACACCTTTACAGTCCTCACTCCCCCCCAACCCCCTCCCTCTCTTGTCCAACCGGGCCCTTCAAAACGTTTCCAAGGGAAAACCCCCCAAAACCCCACCCGGGGCTTTTTGGGGCCCCACCTCACACACTGACCCCCGGTCGGACCCCGCCAGCCTTGGGCCAAAACCCCCTCGGGGGGCTCTTTTTCCCCTCCAGCGATGTTCCCGGGTGTGCTGAGCGGCTGTGGAAAAAGTCAAAGCTCCCTGCAGATTTTTCTCCACTAAAAAATTTAAAGGGCTAAGGACTTATCACATGCCCTTAAATGCCCCAAAACAAAAATTTCACCTCCCTTCACCCCCAACTAAAAAAAACCCAAAACGCCTCTTTGACCCCCTTTCCAAACCTCCTCCAAAGGGCCCAAAAGTAAAGGCTCGGGGTTCAGACCCCCTTGTGCGGGAAGACCTGGCCTCACTTCAAAGAAAAAAAAATTTTTTGGGGAAAAATATCCGGAAAAACCCCAAAAACATCCAATCCCCAAATAAAACCCCCCTGTCCCTCCCCCACGTCCTTAATCTACCCCTCACCCCTTAAACCCGAACGGCCCAGGGGAAAGGGGAAGTTTTCCCGGGTTTTCCTCCGGGATCGGGGTCGCCCCACCCCTGCTCTACTGACCCCATTCCATCCCACCCGGGGGGCCGGGTAAAATTTCTCCAGTTTGGCCCTCTTTTTTCCTATTGTTGAGGGGGAAGGGGGCTTTGGGGGGGCAATGGGAAAATTCGAACCCGGGTAGCCCGATAGTGGGCCCCGCTATCGTTTAAGGTTTTTCGATAGTGAGCATCGATTATGCCCCGATTACCATTAAAGTCTTGGGAGAGAAACAACCCTTTCATTTTTACCCCCCAAAAAAAAGGCGGAAAAAGCTGAAAAAACCACCCCCAAACAGTCAAATGGATACGCCCCTACATCTTAGGCAACACACTTGGGTTAAAAAAGGGTAAACCAAAAAAAAAAGTCACAGCCCTTTTTACTATCCCTGCCCTTGTACCCCCGCCTCCCCTTAAACCCCCTTGGATCCCCCAAAAATTTAAAAAAATTGAAAGGCATTTTAAAATTTAAACCCATAAAGTTACTTAAATTTGGCATTGAATATCCCTGTCCTGGAACGCAGCATGAGCCCCCAAACCTGCATGACCCCCACTTTTTAAAAAGTGAGGGAAAAAAGGAGTTTTTTCAACCACCATTTTATTTTCACTGGCCCTTTGGACTACCCCTATCCGGGCCACACCCATGACCCCCAAAACCGGGCATGCCCCCACATTTAAAAATTGAGGGAAAAAAGGAGTTTTTTCAACCACCATTTTAGTTTTTAAACGGGACTTTGACTATTCCTTCCGGGGCCCACGCATGACCCCAAACCTGCAGGGCCCCCACTTTTAAAAAAGTCCCGGGGGAAAAAGGATTTTTTTTTAAACCCCAACCATTTTAGTTTCACTGGACATTGACTTTACCTGCCCGGGCCACAGCTGGCCCAATACCTGCATTCCCCCCACTTTTAAAAAAAGTCCCGGGAAAAAGGGGGTTTTCTTTTAAACCCCACCTTTTTTAGTTTAAAAGGGGACATTGATATCCCTTTTCCCGGGGCCAAGAAATGAGCCCCAAAACCTGCATGACCCCACTTTTTAAAAAGTCCCAAAAAAAGGGAGTTTTTCAACCCCCAAATTTTATTTTTCACTGGACTTTTGACTTACCTTTTCCGGGGCCAAACAGCAATGAGCCCCAAACCCATGCCCCCCCCAAAATTTAAAAAGTGCCGTAAAAAAGGAGTCTTTAAACCCACCTTTTTTAGTTTCACTGGACATTGACTATCCCTTTTCCGGGCCCAAACAGCATAGCCCCAAACCTGCATGCCCCCAAAATTTAAAAAGTGACGGAAAAAGGAGTCTTTTAAAACCCCCCATTTTATTTTCACTGGACTTTTGACTATCCCTTTCCTGGGCCACACCCAAAAACCCCAAACCGGGATGACCCCCCAAAAAAGGAAAAAACCAAAAAAATTTTTGCCGGGAAAAAGGAGCCCTTTTTTCAACCCCCAAAATTTTTTAGTTTTTCATTTGGACTTTTTGCCCCTAAACCTTTGGGAAATCCCCTGGGCCACCCAAACCCCCCATGAGCCCCAAAAAACCTCCCATGACCCCCACTTTTTAAAAAGGGGGTGGGCCTTTGTGGCCAAAAAGGGGAAAAAAAGGACCTTTAAAAAAACCAAAAAAAAAAAAAAAAAAAAAAAAAAGGGGGGGCCACAAAAAAACAAAAAAAAAAATGTTTAAAAAAAAAAAAAAAAAAGGATTTTTTTTCCCCCAAAAAAAAAAAAAAGGTGGAAAAAAAAAACGCGGGTTTTGGGTGGGGTTTTTTTCCCCCCGCGGGAAACCTTGGCCCCCAGGGCCAAGGCTGGCCCCAAACCTGTTGCCCCCCAAAATTTTAAAAAAAAGTCCCGGGAAAAAAAAGGAAAAAAAAAAGTTTTTAAAAAAAAAAAAAAAAAAAAAAAAAAAAAAAAAAAAAAAAAAAAAAAAAAAAAAAAAAAAAAAAAACCACCATTATTTTTAACGGGACTTTTGATTTTTTTTCCCGGGGCCACAGCATGACCCCAAACCTGCATGACCCCCACTTTTTAAAAAGTGCCGGAAAAAGGAGTTTTTTAAACCCACCATTTTAAGTTTAAAACGGGGACTTTGGGAATTTTTTACCTGCCCCGGGGCCCACAGCTAGCCCCAAAAAATGAAAGACCCCCCCCTTAAAAAAAAGGGGCCGGGAAAAAAGGGAGTCTTTCAACCACCATTTTAGTTTATGGACTTTTAAACCATACCTGCCCGGGGGCCCCCACAGCATGACCCCCAAACCGGCGGGGCCCCCCAAACTTTTTAAAAAGTCCCGGAAAAAGGAGTTTTCAACCACCATTTTAGTTTAAACTGGACATTGCTAACCTGTCCTGGGCCACAGCATGACCCAGGGCCGGGGGGTTAACAGTGGGTGGGGTTTGAAAACCCCAAAGGCGGCGTCCGTCATCTTTTAAAACACGCAGGTTAAAATGCCCTGATGACGCGGGCAACAAAAAACTGTCAGGGGGGGCTGAAGCAAGAGGGGCGGAAGCAAAAAAGTGGAAAAAACTCCAGCCTTCCTCTGTACACAGTAAAAAAACCTTTGGGTAGCGTTGGGCCCTCCGAATGAGTGGGGGAAACCAATTGACCCTTCATTTGGGAAAAATACTGGGGGGGTTAACGCCCCTGTTACCCCAGGTGTTTTTAAACGGGCATTCTTTTTCTTTTTTTACCAACGTTCTGGAGGTTTTTGGTTCTTTTATTTTGGTCTTGTCTGGCTCCATACCCCCCATGTTCTCTAAAAAACCCAAACATTTGGTCCAATTTTTCCCTGAAACCCCCTTTTTTTACAATTCAGGGAAATTTTTTTTTAAAACTTTTTTTGTACATGGAAGTTTTTTAGTACTTTAAATTTCCCTAAAAAAACCCCTTTTTTAAAAATTGGATGGGTCCCCCCCAAGTCTTTGTTTTTTCTTTTTTTTTCTTTTGTTTTTTAAAGGGGTTTTTCCCTAAATACAGGGATTGAATGGGCTATTTTTAAAGTTTCTTGCAAAAAACGTCATTTTGCAAATTTTCCTTTAAACAGTTTTCCTACCTTTTTCCTGTTTCTGACGGGGCACCATCCCCTTGAGCCACTCTTGACAATTGTGCAGAAAAAAGTCTTTTTAAGAAAAACAAATTTTTTGGGAATGGGGGACCTGTATAATGGGCCATGTAACAGAAAAAATCCCCCCAAAAAATTAAAAGCAGGGCCCTTTGAGCCCTTTGGTCAATTGTGAAGAACAAATTTTGTTGGGGAAACAACTTTTTTAAAGAATGGGAAACCTGTAGTATAGTGCATGTCACAGAAAAATCCCCCCCAAAAAATTAAAAGCAGGCCCCTTGACCCACTTTGGCCAATTGTGAAGAACAAATGTCGTTAAAAAACCAACCCAAATTTTTGAAAGGGGCCCTGTAGTATAGCTGCTTTGCCCACAGAAAAACCCCCCCAAAAATTAAAACCCATGACCCTTGACCCACTTTGGCCCCAATTTTGGGTGAAAACAAATGTCTTTTAAAGAAAACAACTTTTTTGGGAATAGGACCTGTATTTTAAGCTGAAAATGTCACGGGAAACCCCTCCCCCCAAAAAAATTTCAAACCCATGCCCCTTGGGCCCCAATTTTTGGTAAATTTGGTGAAGAAAAATGCTGTTGGGAAACAACATTTTTAGAATGGGAAAACCCTGTAGTATAGCTGCATGTCACAGAAAAAAATCCCCCCAAAAATTTAAAAGCATGCCCCTTTGGCCACTTTGGTAAATTTGTGAAGAACAAATGTCTGTTAGAAAAAAACCCCTTTTTAAAATTTAGGACCTGTATTTATAGCTGCATGTCCAGAAAAAACCCCCCAAAAATTTTCAAAGCTTTACCCTTGACCCTTTTTGGGTTAAATTTTTGAAGAAAAATGTCTGTTAGAAACAACATTTTTGGGAATAGGACCTGTAGTATAGCTCCCATGTCCCAGCAAAACCCCCCAAAAATTCAAAGCATGACCCTTGAGCCCCCTTGGTCAATTGTGAAAAAAACCAAATTTTCTTTTAGAAACAACATTTTTTAAAAAGGGAAATCTGTAGAATTGCTGCTTTTTCCAAAGCAGCTTTGCCCCCAAAAAATTTAAAAAAAAGGGATTCTCAGCCACTGTTAAAAATTGTGGGGGAAAAAATTTGGGCCAAAAATTTAAAGAAAGCCACTTTTTCTTTTCCCAAAAGGGGCCATAATTATAGCTGAAATCCACAGCAACTTTCCCCCAAAAAAATTAAAAATTATGACTTCTCACCCAAAAATTTTAAAAATTGTGAGGGGGGGAAATCCCACTTAAAAAGTCAAAAATTTTTTGTTAAAAAGGACCATGATTTTTTGGGCTGTATCCCCACACAACATAAACCTCAAAAACCTTTTGCCCAATGCGAAAACTTCTTAAGAAAAAAAGGGGAGAAAAAGGGAAATTTCGGTGTTTTTTTAAACCCTTTGCTGTTTTTTTTACAGTCCCCCTCACAGCAAAACCTTTAAAATTTAACTTTTTGGGGGAAAAAAGAGAAAAAAAAATTTGCAGTAAGAAATGATCTTTTTAAAAAAAAAGTTTTCAAGAGGCCCAAATTTCGGTTTAAAAAGGAATGTAAAGAAGCCCGGCAACTAATGGGGGGACCACGGCAATTTGGGGCCACAAAATAAACAGGGGGACCCATGCCTGATTCATTTTTAATGAAAGCCCAAACGATCCACATTATTTTTTAAAAAACCCGGGGTTTTGGTTTTTGGGGTTTTAAAAGGACTCCTCCAGCGGGTCAAAAAGGTCCGCTCAGATATGACGTTTTTGGGGGCGGGGGCAGGAAAAACACCTCTATGGCGGGGACGACCCAGCTGGGGCCTTTTCGCCCTTTTTTTGGAAACCCAAATTTTATTGGGTCGGAACTAAAGCAAAAACATCGGTGTTGAGCCCGCAGATAGTCTGCCCCAAGATCTTAATTGATCTCTGGGGTGTTGGATTTTTTCCCTGCTTGCATTTTTTGGGTGAGGTTTTTTAAAAAAAAGGGTTTCCGGGGCCCACCCTTTAGGCTTTGCCACCTTCCCTGTGCTGCCTACCCCTATTTTGGCATTTATTTCCTTTTCCAAAAGGGGCGAGAGGGGGTTGTTCCCCGGGGGAAAACAATTTGGGGAAAAGTAAAGGCAAGGCGAACAGATTTCTCCCATTTGACTAACCCAGCAAGGCCCCAAAATTTCCGATTTTAATCTTTTATTTGGGTTTGGGGGGGGAAAGTGCTGATTTTTTTTTTTTGGAAACCGGGGACCCAGGAGGGTGGCCACCCATAACTTTTTTTCTTTTTTGAGGGTTTTTAATGCGGGTTTTAGTTGGGGGAAATGGAGCACCCAAAGCCCCTTCATGTGAGAGGGGACCCCTTGATTCCCAAGCCTCGGGGCGAGGGGGAACTAGAAAAACTGATCTTCCTCATCTTCCTCCTTTTCCTAAAAAGTCGCCCCAAAACCCCTTTTTTCCAAGGCGGGCCCGGGGGAAAAATTGGGTTCTGGGGAAAACAACCCCCCTCCTCCCCCTCCCCCGGGGGCGGGCCTCCCCCCCACAGTTTAAACCCCCACAACCCCCGGGGCTTGCCTAAAGGATAGGGCCCCCTGAGGGGCTAAAATCCCCGCCACTTTGCACTGGGGCCTGGACCCCAAAACCCACTGCCTAATGACAGACAAGGAAAATTGGGGAAATGTGGGGGCCTTGTGGATTTGGCCCCGGGAGAAAGGCTCCGTGCCCGGGAATCTTTTGTCCTTCCTCCTCCGTCGCTGGCGGGACCTTTTTTTTCAGAGTGTCCAACGATGGGTTTCCAAAACAAAAGATCACCACAATGCTCATGCGGGACAAGGGATTTTTCCGCATGCCCCATTTTGGTGGCTTTTTCCCAAAACTGGAAAGGATGGTGCAAAACTCTTTCCCCTTTGCCCCCACTCTCGGTGGTTAACCCCCCGGGGTTTCCCTTTTACCGCTGTTGTCAGGCCATGTGTAAACTTCTTTACGGGCGTAATGGCATTGCGCTGCTGCCACAAAATCGCTGGAGCTGTGGAGGGGGGGAATTCCGCTTTGTTGCCACAAAAAAACAATGGGGACGGTTGCCCCGGGGGGGGCCGAGTGCCTGCAACGCAGCCGGCGGGTTGAAGCGGGGGGTGCGAACGGGGGAAGTGCAAACTCAACCCGGCCTTCTTCAGCGGCACCCAGACCGGGTAGTCTTTGGGAAAATTTTTCTGGACGACAAGGTTCATGCCTGTCCCCGGGGAAAGGGGAAATGTCCCTCCAGCCTACCGTCTTAAGGGCGGCAAGCAATTTCCCCGGGTTATCCCCCACACCCCCTTTCCCTTTGGCCCACAAGGTTCTTGTCCCCAGCCACCCGCTCGGTCCCCTTTGGTTCGGGCCCTCCCCCGCTCCAAAACCTGTGGGTGGCGGTCTCCAAGGCAGTTTTAATTTTTCAACACGGCCTGGTGTCTCTGGGAAACCGTGATGCCACCAGAGGCCCTTTGGGGGGAAAGAGCCCGCCCCCATCCCTGCAGTTTTTGAAGAGCGTGCGCCGAGCCCGGGGAGCCCCAAACCCCCTACCCCCAAAAAACATCCACCCCCGCTACCCAGTGAGCTGTCACTGAGTTATAGGGGCCTTTTTGGCCTCTTACTTTGTCCCTGTGTCCCGGGGGTGAGATTGGGCTTTTCCGGACACAGATGCAGACAAAAGCGCTTGGGAAAATTTTTGATGAAAGTGGCTGGGGAAAGGGAGGGCCGGGGTTTTCGGCAAAGAAATGGGCCCGCTCGGATTTGGTATTGGGGGGAGGCAGGGCCATGGCGTGGGGAAAAAACCCTCTGTTCCCCCAAAACGGGAAAAGGGAACATTTCCCCAAGGGGCAAAAGCCGGGAATGCCCACATTCAGGCTTTTTGGGTTTGGGATGGGGTTTTGGGGTTTAAAATGTTTCTTTTTGTTTTCCCCAAAACCCGGAAGACAGAAGGCTGGCTGCTAGGGGGCTGGCCGCTTTTACGGCGTGCAGGGGCGTCAAACCCGGCGGGGAAAGGGGAAAAAAGGGAGGGGGGGGGGTTCCCCGGTGGTGTGGTGGTACTCGGGCGACGGTGGGGGCTTTAAGCGGAAAGGGTGTCCCGATCATTTTCCCGAGGGGAAAATGGGAGCGGAGGAAAAGCTTGGTGGTGGCGGAGGAGGGAGGAGGCGGAGACAGAGGGTGTGACAGTGGTTGGAGGCCCGGGTCGGTCTGGCCTTTTTTTCCCAATTTTTCCCCCCATTTCAAAACTCAGCATTCGGTGCAAGTGACTAACATTGGGGGGTGGTTAACCAAATTAAGGTTTTTTGCCCCTTTCTTATCGTTTACGGCAAAAAGGGGGCATATGACATCGGGTGGGTGAATCAGAGGGTTGCTCAAAGAAGGCCCCAGGGTTGGAAAAGGGCCTGGACTTTTTTTACGGCGATAAGCAGGACGGGGTTTGCGCTGACCGTGGCTTTGGGGAATCAATTTCCAAAACGGACTTCTTGGGACCGCCCCCCCCTTTTTGGGGGGGGGACCCCTTTGACACTACCCCCTCGTCTTCCTCCTCGTTTACTGATAAAACGCTCGGGAAGAAAATTTTGCGGGGAAAAGACCCGGAAAGGATCCCCAATGTCCCCTCATCATATCTTAAACAACCACAGGTGACTTGGTCGTCCTGACCTTTTTGCTTTCCCGAAGTGCGGGCTTCAAGCAAGGGGCACTGCAAGGCCCTTGCCCACCGCCCGGGGGTTTTTTTCCGAAATTTACCGGGTTCCTTACCTCCCCTGGTGGCATCAGTAATGGGCGTAAGCAGACAAAAACATCCCTTTATTTTTTTAACATGCCCCTTTTACCCCAAAAACAAAATTTTGAAACAAAGAGGTCCTTTCAGACAATGGGGTTAATTTCCCCAGTGGTGGGTACACGAGTTGGGCATTTGGGCTGCTTCATGTTTTTGGGGGAAAGCTGATGATGCGATGACGGGCAATTTTGGGGTTTATGCGAGGGCGAGGAGGGAAGCTGCTAGATGGGAGGGTTCATTAACCCCCGAAGGGGCAGATTGGCGACGATGTTTTGTTACTTTGTTCCCCAGGGCCCTGACCCAGCGATGACAGGGCCCGACGGGCCCCGCAAAAAAACGTCCGTGGGAGCGTGTTGGGCGCCCCGCCTGGAAGGAGCACCTTCCTCCCCTACCTCTACCTCCAGTGCTACCCCCCTTTTCTCCTTAAACCCCCAATTTCAAATTTTGGCCCCCTGTTTCCCGAAATAAAAAATTTGAGAAGGTATGGGAATTTGTTTTTGGGAAAATCCTTAAATTTAAAAAACCAAACCCCAGCTATTCTCAAATCCCTCTAATCAAAACAAAATTGGGTGGATTCAAATTTAACCGCAAGGTGGGCTATCCCAAAAAATTGGACTGGGGGAAAATTCCAAAAAAAAACGTATCTGTTTTTTTGGGGATAATAAAAAGGGATTTTTGCACCTTTCAATTTTACCGTGGTGAAAAAAAGAATTGCTGTTTTAAAATTTACGTAGAAGCTGCGTAAAAGAAAAATTTCTGGGGCCAAAAGTCAAAAAAAAACGTATCTGTTTTGTTTCGTATAATACACGGTATTTTTTTTCACCTTTCAATTTTTCCTGTTTGGGGAATATAGAATTTTCTGTTTTAAGTTTTTTGAGGTTGCTGCGTCAATGAACGTACTGGGTGCCAAAAAATCAAAAAAAACGTTTAAATGTTATTTTTGAATAATTTAAAATGTATTTTTTTCACCTTTCAATTCACCTTGGGGGAAAAATAGAAAATTTCTGTTTTTAAGGGTTTACGTAATGCCGCGTCAATGAACAGTACTGGGTGGGACAAAAGTCAAAAAACACTAAAAAATTATGTTTTTGATAAAATTTAAAAATGTATTTTTTTTCACCTTTTAATTCACCCGTGGTGAAAAATAGAAAAAGCGTTTTAAGATTATTAAAATGCTGGTTTAATGAACAGTATGGTCGCAAAAGTCAAAAAACACGTAACTGTTATGTTTTGTATAATACACCCGGGATTTTTTGCCCCTTTAATTCAACCCGTGAATATAGAATTGCTGTTTTAAGGGTTTACGTAGATGCTGCGTCAATGAACAGTATGGGGGCGCAAAAGTCAAAAAAAACTAACTGTTATGTTTTGGGTATAATAAACTGTATTTTTTTGCACCTTTCAATTCACCTGGGGGTGAAAATAGAATTGCTGTTTTAAGATTTTTCGTAGATTCGCGTAATGAACAGTAAATGGGGGCAAAAAAAAAAAAATCAAAAAAAACGGGAACTGTTTTTGTTTTGATAAAAAAAAACTGTATTTTTTGCAAACCCTTTCCCAATTTTAACCCGTGGTTTAATAAAGAAATTTCTGTTTTTTGATTTTTCGTAGATGCCCGCGTCAAAGAACATAAATGGGGGCCCCAAAAAATCCAAAAAAAACGTAAAAATTATGTTTTCGTATAATTTCACGGGATTTTTTGCCCTTTCAAAAACACCTTAATATAGAATTGCTGTTTTTTAAAAATTTTTTCGTAAAATGCGCGTCAAAAGAAAAGACTGGGTGGGGCAAAAAATCAAAAAACGTAAAATTTTTTGTTTTGAAAAAATTTAAAATGTAAAAATTTTTTCACCTTTCAATTCACCTTTTTGGTGAATTTTAGAATTGTTTTTTAAAAATTTACGTAAAATGCTGCGTTTAATTTTAACAGTACTGGGTGCGCAAAAGTCAAAAAAAAAGTATCGGTTATGTTTTAGGATAATACACGGTATTTTTTTGCACCTTTTTTAATTTTACCTGTGGTGAATAAAAGAATTGTGTTTTAAGATTTAAGTAGTTCTGCGTCAATTTTACCCGTAATGGGGGCGCAAAAATCAAAAAAAAACGTTTTTAAAAAAAATTTTTGTTTTCGTATAATAACCGGTATTTTTTGCACCTTTTTAATTAAACCCGTGGGAAAAATAGGGAAATTTCTGTTTTAAGATTTTTCGTAGATGCTGCGTCAATGAACAGTACGGGGGCGCAAAAGTCAAAAAACAGTAACTGTTTATGTTTTGATAAAAAACCCCGGGATTTTTTTTGCACCCTTTTAAAATTTCCCCCTTGGGGAATATAGAAATTTCCCGTTTTAAAATTTACTAGAAACGCGGTCAATGAACAATACGGGGCGGGAAAAATCAAAAAAACGTATCGTTTTTGTTTTCGTATAATAACGGATTTTTTTGCACCCTTTTTAATTTACCTGTGAAAAAGAATTGCTGTTTTAAAAATTTTTCGTAGAAGCGGTCAATGAACAGTTTCTGGGGGGCCAAAAGTCAAAAAAACACTTAAATGTTATGTTTTTATTTATAAAAATTTTATTTTTTGCCCTTTCAAATTTCCCCCGTGGGAATATAGAATTGGGTGTTTTAAAATTTTCGTTTGATGCTGCGTCAATGAACCCGTATGGGTGCGCAAAAGTAAAAAAAAAAGAAAATGTTATGTTTTTGTAAAATACCGGTAAATTTTTTGCCCCCTTTAATTCACCTGTGAAAAATTAGAAAATTTCTTTTTTAAGAAATTTTCGTAGATGCTGCGTCAATGAACGTAAATGGGGGGCAAAAGCAAAAAACACGTAAATGTTTTGTTTTTTTATATAATAAACTGTATTTTTTTTCCCCCTTTCCCCTTCACCTGTGGGAAAAATAGAATTGGGTGTTTTAAGAAATTTTTTAGAGCTGCGTCAATTTAACAGTACTGGGTTTCGCAAAAGTCAAAAAAAACGTAATGTTAAGTTTTGATATAAAAAAACTGTATTTTTTGCACCTTTCAATTTTAACCCTTTTGGGGGAAAATAGAATTGCCGTTTTAAGATTTTTCGTAGATGCTGCGGGAAATGAACAAAAACTGGGTTTCGCAAAAAATCAAAAAAAACGTAAAAATGTTATGTTTTGATATAATTAAAAAGTAAATTTTTTGCAAACCTTTTAAATTTACCTTTTGGTGAATTTTAAAATTGCTGTTTTAAAATTTTTCTAATGCTGCGTCAATGGAAAAAGTAGGGGGGCGGGAAAAGTTTAAAAAAAAACGTAAACTGTTAAAGTTTTTTTTATAATCCCCGGTAAAATTTTTTTTACCTTTCAATTCACCGTGGTGAAAATAGAATTGCTGTTTTAAGATTTTACGTAGAAAGCGCGTCAATGAAAAAAGTTTCGGGTGCGCAAAAGTCAAAAAAAACGTAATGTGATGTTTTTTGTACGATACCCGGTATTTTGGCAACAAAAACCTGTGCGGGGTGCTGAAATACAAGGGTTTTCTGGGTTGTAATTTAAGGTTTCAAGGTTGAAATATAAAAAAAGGCACAGGTGAAAAGGGAAAAAATTTAACAACCCTTCTGAAATTATTTTCGGGTAATAAAAGTGGGTTTTTTTCAGCTAACAAAGAGGGGCCTGCAGTTAAATAGAAAAAGATGTTTATTTTCCCAAAATAAATTTTGACTGCCCAATATTTCCCGGAAAAAACTTCAATAGCAAGACTGTTTTTTTTTTAAAAAAAAAAAATTCCCCTACAATATCTCCAAATAAGTCCCTTTGGGGAAAAATTTTTCCAATTTTCTTTAAAGATAGAGCTTTTTCTGTGTTTGCCCGCGGGCCCCCCCCCCCCCCCCCCCCTCCCCCCGCCGTGACTTTACACCGGTTGATGCTGCTTTAAAATTCTCTAGCTAACTACATAAAAAGTTTTAAAAAAACTAAAAATAAAATAAATTGGAAGGGTCCCAGCTAAAAAGCAGAGGGTTTTTCTGTGCAGGGAAAAAGATTAAAATTTTTCTGCGCTGGGGTTTGGGCCCAGGGAGAACCCCAAGTTTCCCTTTTCCCAAAGAACCTGAGAGAAAACTGAGGGCTGAAAAAAGGAAAACGCTTTTTTATGTAAACGGGTCATGTGATTTTTCCCCCAAAACGCAACCATACAATCCCCTTTAAGACGTCGCACACCAAAATACAACCCCCGCCCCTTTTTTCTATAATAGTTTGCTGGCCCCCCAAAATTTCAGGGAAACGCCCAAAAGGCGCGAAATTTTAAAAATGAAGCTCCAGATTTTAACCCTTTTTATCGAATTTATCTGGAAAAATTTTGATCACCATAAAAAAACCCTTGCCGATTTCAAATTTTGTCGATAAAAAACGCTCAAACTACTTCCCCTCACCTTTTCTGCTTTTGTAACCCTTCTCTCTCCACGGGCTTTCCCTCTTCCTTTAAACACGCCATCTAACCCCTTTACTAAAAAGCCCCCCTGGACCGTCCCGTCTGATAAAAAAAAGCCAGCCCCCCCAACTGCCCTTTTAACTCTAAACTCCTGGAAAGCTTTTGGGCTAATCTCGCCTAATGCTATCCTCCCTTTCTAACTCTCTTTTTGACCCCGGGAAAACAGGTTTTCCCACCCAAAACCCCCACGGAAACTGCCTTTGTTAAAGTCTCAAATGACCCCCTAACAGCAAAATTCCCCGGGAAACTACTCATTGTTGTTCCCCTTGGATCTCTCTGCAAACATTTGCACTGGGGGATCACCAACTTCTCCTCAGCTGCTCAGCACCCCCCCCCCTTGGCCCCCAGGGCACCGCTCTGCTTGGTTCCGTCCTACCTCTTGACCGCCCTTCAGTGTTTTTTCGGTTTTTTTTTTTTTTCCCCCTCCTCTCCTCTTCCTCTTTCTTTGGGGTTCCCCATAAACAGTTTCTAGGTCCCTTTCCTCTTTTCATTTTTACCACAGCCCCCCCTTGACAAACCAACAGTAGATTTGGCTTCCCGTACCATCCCCTATGCGGGTGACACCCAATTTTAAACCTCCTCCCCTGACATCGCTCCGCCTTGCTAAAAACACCAGTGACTGTCTGTCCCCGTCTCTGGGCATCATGTCCTCCCCTTCCCTCTGAAACAAACCCCCACTTTAAAATGAACTTTTTTGTCTTTCCCCCATCAATAACCCAACCCCCCCCCCCCCGCAAATTTTTTGTTTCTGTATGGGGGTACCACCATTTTTTTCCCCAGGCCCGCAGGCCCCTTTTTCTAGGGGTTTTTTTTGATTCGATCGACCTTTTTCCCATTTTATCCAATCCCCTTTCCCCTCCTTCACCTGCACTCAAGAATTTTCCCCAAAAACCGTCCATTTTCACTGTGGAAACGACTCAAACCCCCATTTCGCTCTTTTTTTTTTCTCGTTTGATACTGCAACTCCTTGCTTTTTCGGGCTTCCCCCCTCTGCAAACTTCCCCTCCCCCAATTGCCCCGAATTTCAGACCAGGCCCTTTTTTTCTCCCAGCCCTATAAATGATGCCTCTACCCTGTGTCAGTCCCCTGCACTGGGTTTCCCATTTCCCGTACAGGATCAGTAAAAACCAGCATCTCACCCATAAAGCTTCCCCTGCCCCTTTCTCCCCCTCAATCCTCCCTAGTCCTTTTTCTACCGCCTTTTTAAAAAAACCCTGCCCCGCCCCTTTCTGATGATATCAGACTTTTTTTCCTCAATCATCCCCAACCCCCCCTTTCCCCCCTACAAGATTTTACAGTGCGGGACCAATTCTCGGGAAAATTTCAAACCCCGGGCGTTTAGGCACATTCACAACCCCCCACAGTTTTAAGAGGGCCCTGAAAAAAAATTTCTTTAGTTTTGGCCCACCAAGAACCCTAACGCTACACAAAAATCTGTCAAAAACCCCACATTTTGGGGACCACAGGGCCCCTTTTTCTGTTTAAAAGTTTTAATGTTGGGTGGCAGGTTCATCCTTTTTCATGTTTAAAAACCAAACCCCCAAATTTTTGAAACATGGGCCCGGGCCCCTTGTAAACCCGGGACTTCTTTTCCCTATTTTTTCCCCCAAACACCCTAAAGATTTTAAGCTCTTTACGAGAGGGGCCCCCACACCCCTTTTTGTCTTTATTTTTAATACTTTTAATGTGAAAGGGCTGTTTGGTTTACCCCTTTAATTTGTAAAGTCTGCGGAATATGTTGGGGCAAAAGAAATAAAAATTTTTATTATTATTAAATTTTAACTGACATAAATCCGAATAAAAAAATTACCTTTTTTAAAGGGCAAATTTTTTTTGGAACCAAAATTATTTTTTATTTGCCAAATGCCAGGGGAAAAATGAGAGAGAGAATTGTTTAAAAAGGCATTTTCCCAATTTTTTTGCCCAAAATCAAAAGTTTTACTTTCACTTGGGTTACCCTTTTCCTTTAAAAAAATTTGGGACAAACCCCCATTATGATGTCATATTTTTTGGAAGCTTCCGTTGGTTTTAAAGGGAAAACCCCTGAATTAAAGGGGGTTTTTCCAAGAAATAAATTCCTTACCTAACAGGCGATACTCCCCTCTCAGAATTTAAAGAGGGGAGAGAAAAAAAATTAAGGGATTTTTATTTTTCTTTCTGCAAAGTCAAAAGTTTCCATAAAAAATTTCTTTTGTATTTTGGGAGCCCTGGCCCCTTTATACTGTAAGGGGCTTGGGTCAATTAATTTTTTGGGTCCCCTTCCCCCAAGCTTCTCACAATAGTTTGGGAGAAAATTTTTGGCCCATTTTTCCCCCTGACAGAACTGGTGTAACTGAGGGCCCGGTTTTTTAGTTCGCCCCTTTCAAGCATTTTTTTTTTTCTCTTTGCCCCTAAAAATTTTTTAATTGGGGGAGATCAGGGGTTTTTTGGGGGCCACTCCAAAACACTTGGTTAAACTTTAAGCCACTTTTGGGAACCAGTTTGGCCCGTATGCCCTTTTGGGGCTTGTCCATATGGTTTGA
The DNA here is from genome assembly GCA_025379985.1 of Phyllomedusa bahiana. Classification (NCBI taxonomy): domain Eukaryota; kingdom Metazoa; phylum Chordata; class Amphibia; order Anura; family Hylidae; genus Phyllomedusa; species Phyllomedusa bahiana. The sequence continues at coordinate 130,318 of JAODAL010004958.1, read as the reverse complement.
ACCAATTTCCGCCCCAAACTTTTTTCTTTTCCCGGCTGATGTCTTGAGATTTTTGCTTCGTATTGCCCGTAAACTTTTTTCCCCATGATTTCCCTCTATTTTGGGGGGAAGTGCCCCAGTCCCTTCCCGCAGCAAAACAAACCCCCCAAAAAGATGCTGCCACCCCCCGGGTTTTCACAGTTGGGGTGGTGTTTTTAGGCATCCAAACTTCCCCTTTTTCCTCCCAAAAGTAAGGAAGGGGGCTTTTTTACCAAACAGTTTTAATTTTAGTTTCATTTAGACAACAGGGCATGTCTCCAAAAAAGTAGGGGCTTCGTTGCTTTTGCATTTGCAAAATTAATCTTTTTTTATAAATTGATTTTGGAGTAAATTGGGCTCTTCCTGGCTGATTTGGCCTTTTTACCCATGTTGAATTATTTCTTTTTTAAAGGGGGGAAAAGTGGGCAATTAAAAAAGCTTCCCCAAGGGGGGGGCTTCACAAGGTTTAGTTGATATGCACATGTTTGGGGCCCCAAAACCCATTCATCTCGAGACCGAACCTGTCCCCCCTTCCTGAGCGGGGATGATGGCGGACATTCCCTCTTTTTTTGTACTTGTGTATTTAAAAGTTTGTCAGATGAAAAAGGGGACCTTCAAGTATTGGGAAAATTTCTCCAAAAGGGTGATCCAGGGCTTGGGGAATCCCCCCAAATTTCCCCCTTTTTCCAATATCTTGGGGTGAAATTTTTATAACTTTTCCCCGGGTGTTACACACAGAAGCAGTTTTGGGTTTTTTGGTGTGCATTAAATACATCCCAAAAATTTTTGTCTCTAATTAACTCAGATGTTGCCAATAAATCAGAAAACCCCCCAAAGACAAGGGCCCCATCATATGGGGTGTCCCAGGGTTGTTTTTAAAAGGCAGAGTAATTCCTAGTGTATGTAAACTTTTGACTTTGCAGAAAGTGAAAAAAATGCCTTATAAAATCATCTCTCTCTCATTATTCTGGCATTTGGCAAATATAAATCATTTTGGTTCATAATTAACCTAAAACGGGTAAGGTTTATTCTGATTTCATGTCAGATAGTGAGAAAAGCATGCAGATGTGTCTTTTTATAAAGTGTATGTAAACTTCTGGTTTCAAGTGGATATCACCGAGCTCAGCTCCTATCCTCTATCATATAACCTTATATATAACAGAGGTCAGCTTCTCTCCCTCTATCATATAACCCTATATATCACAGAGCTCAGCTTCTCTCCGCTATCATATAACCCTACATATCACAGAGCTCAGCATCTCTCTATATAATCCTATATATAACCCTATATATAACAGAGGTCAGCTTCTCTCCGCTATCATATAACCCTATATATCATAGAGCTCTGCTTCTCTCCTCTATCATATAACCCTATATATCACAGAGCTCAGCTTCTCTTCTCCATCATATAACCCTATATATCACAGAGCCCAGCTTTTCTCCGCTATCATATAACCTTATATGTCACAGAGCTCAGCTTCACTATCATATAACCCTATATATCACAGAGCCCAGCTTCTCTCCTCTATCATATAACCCTATCTATCACAGAGCTCAGCTTCTCTCCTTTATCATATAACCCTATATACCCAGAGCTCAGCTTCTCTCCTCTATCATTTTAACCCATATTCACAGAGTTCAGCTTCTCTCCTCTATCATAAAACCCCTAAATATCACAGAGCTCAGCTTCTCTCCTACATCATAAAACCCTATATAACACTGAGCTCAACTTCTCTCCTTCTATCATACAACCTATATATCACAGAGCTCAGCTCCTCTCCTCTATCATAAAACCCTATATCACAGAGCTCAGTTTTCCCCTTTCTATCATATAACCCTATATATCACAAAGCTCGCTTCTCTCCTCTATCATATAACCCTATAATATCATAAAACTCAGCTTCTCTCCTCTATCATATAACCCTATCTATCACAGAGCTCAGCTTCTCTCCTTTATCATAAACCATATATCACAGAGGCTCAGCTTCTCTCCTCTATCATATAACCCTATATATCACAGAGCTCAGCTTCTCTCCTCTATCTATAAACCTATAATCACAGAAAATTTCTCTCCTCTTATCATATAACCTATATATCACAGAGCCCAAACTTCTCTCCTCTATCATAAAACCCCTATATTCACAGAGCTCAGCTTTTCCTCTACCATATAACCCAAATATATCACAAAGCTCAGCTTCTCTCCTCTATCTATAAACCTATATATCACAAAAACTCAGCTTCTCTCCTCATTATAATAACCCTATATATCACAAAAGCTCAGCTTCTCTCCTCTATCATATAACCCTATATGTCACAGAGTCCAGCTTCTCTCCTTTTATCATATAAACCCTATATATCACAGAGCTCAGCTTCTCTCCTCTATATTATAACCCTATATATCACAGAGCTCCAGCTTCCTCTCCTCTACATATAACCCTTATATCACAGAGCCAGCTTCCTTCCTCTATCAATAACCCATATCACAGAGCTCAGCTTTTCCTTACATTTGCTCTCCGATAAATTGCACACACCACCAATTAAGCTTTTTCCTTTTAATAAATCCCCAAGAAAAGTTTTTAAAAATGTCAATATTATGGAAAAAAAGTAATACATAAGTATTTTAGGGTATTGTTTTTTTTTTTTTTCTCATAAAATGTGAATATTATATTGTTTTTCAAAATCTTCAATTTTCTATCCAAAAAGATGAAATAAGCACTTTACATTGAGATTAAAATATGAAACCACTACAGAATTGGATGTACAAAAAGGGTTTCCCTTTCATTTCTGCTGGGCTTTTAAATTATTTGTGTGGTTAGTTGGTTTTGGTTTCTGCTGCATAGCAGGAAAATAAAACTTTTCAGAAGCTGCTATGAAAGATGACTATCATTTCATATCTCATTATTTTGTTTTTCTTTCAATAGGGGCTTTTCCAATTTATCCATTCATTAATAATCAGCATAATTAAATTAAATTTAAATAAATGTCTGACTGGTGGGGTCGGGTTCTGGAGACTCAATAATATCAGAATATGAGCCCATTGGTTGATTGATTTTACAGATGAAGCAAACCTTACCTTGACAGTGGTATCATGGCTTTCTGTACTATGTGTTCTTAGAGCAGAACAAGATCCATTGAAAAATATTGAAAGTTGAGATCATTTTCTGTGCTGTGATGTCATGGTGAATTAACTGTCAAGTTTAGTTTTGCTATATCTGTAAAACCACCTTGGTCTGTGGTCACTTGTGGATGCTACCATGATAGTTTGCCTGATAAACTGTTGTCAGAGAAGTACTATTCTCCCAATCCTCTGGATATGGCAAGAATATGCCTATAAAAGAATTGTCCAAAAAAGTTGAAATATATTCAATTAAGAAGAAGACTCAATGGCCACTTAATGGATTTAGCATTCCTAAAGTCAAACCTCACTCACTGAGCCTTGAGATGTGACTAGAGATGAAAGTCTTTCCTTAATGGGGAACATTACACATTTTGATCTGCATCTAACGCTTTCAACCCAGCCTGCAGCCTCAACTGTTTTGCCCTGATAAAACACAAGCACCCCAAAACAGCTTTTAGAGGGGTTTTGGCTTGACTTAAATCTTCTAGTCATGTTCTAGTCAAGTTCTAAGTCTCAGCTCCTCATAAGCTTATTTAAATTATGGGAAAATATGTATATTTTAGTGGAGTACTCATGGCATATAAGTAGAGATGGGCAAATTGATTCAAACGAAGTGGAATTCGTTTAGAATTTCAAGAAAACTTCGGTTCGGAACGAAGTCGAACTTTGGGGTACTTCGGGTGAACGAAGTGTGCTTTTGATTGATAAAATGGCTGCGAGCACATGGCGTTACATGGGTCAAAGCACTCTGGGAGAAGAAGGGCATAGCCATGCATGACATGTGCAGAGATGAAGCCAATCAGAGACCGGCGGGATTCTGTGACGTCACCGCACTATATAAGTCCGGGCGCGACGCTGGGAGCTCATACCGCTCTCCACTGTGCTCATCAGGGTAGGTGCTGCCGCGGCTGCTTGTTATAGCTGATACTAAAGAACTCATTTTTATACAGCGATTTTTGGGGGGTGTCTCATCGTGTTTCAGAGACTGCTTCTCTTAACGTTCTATGTCTGATTTTGTGTGGTATTGGATCTGAAGTCTATTATGTGTCCAGTGCAGCGGCATATACATTTTAATGCTATCTGCTCACAGCACATTGAATATCCAAGGGTGATCTAAGCCTATTCCTGTTGTATTCATTTAAAGAAACAGCGTTTTTACAATACAAATACCACTTCCTTTTTGGCTGCTCAATTCTTTTGCGCAATTTACATCCAGGGCTTAATTAAGCGTTGTTCTGCTGCTGTGGTGGCTAAAAGAAAACGTTTATTTCACTGTCAAAAAATTAATTTTTCCTGTAGCATAATTCACAAGCGAAGGTTAATTACAAGTTTTACTCTTGTTGTGTAGCATAGAAAAACTGCCATTGTAACACGCTACAAAGCTGGTAGTTTGTGGTTGCTCAATTCTTTTGCGCAATTTACATCCAGGGGTTAATTAAGCGTTGTTCTGCAGTTGTACTCAGTAAAAGAAACTTTGTTTTTCACAGCCACAGAAGAAATTCTGAAGCATAATTCATATCTGAAGGTTAATTAAGCCTGTTTGTGCTTTGATATTCAGTAAAATACACAGAGTTTTTAAACGGCACATACAAGTCAATTTTTCCTGCCCATTTGTGGAGCGCAGTTTATATCAAAGGGTTACCCAAGCTTCTTAGTGGGTTCATTTGGAGTCAAATACAGGGTGTGTATTTATCATATACAGATATCTTCATCAAACAGTGTCTGTACATTTTAGAACAATCAGTATGTCAGACAGAGAGGTGGCAGGCTCTTCACCTGCGAGTGGCAGAGGCACCTACATTCCTGGGACAGGCCCAGATCGCAGCACAGCAAGGGCCCCTCGCGCAGGGTCCTCTTGAGGCCACAATGCCGCTGCATCTAGCCCCCCGTATTTCACAACCCCAAGGGTTCTTGATTGGTTGACTAGGTCATCCACTTCCCCCAATGACTTTTGACAACCCCAGCCAAGATCGGGGGAACGTCAGACAAACCCTTAGTCCTGTCCTCAACCGCCTCGTCCCATCCTTCCCTCAGCCAGAGATCAACTATGGGTCTGGGTCAGTGCACTTAAGCGAGGATGAACAATTTGAGGAGGGCCCATCAGCAGCACTTGGCAGCGAAAAAAGGGGGGGCCAATATCCCCTGCTTCTTGCATAGCGCAAAGTTAGATGTTTTAGAGTGGAGGGAGGGCATGTTGTGAGGGGGAGCCTCTGATACCAAGACCGATGATGAGGACGCAGTGCATGAAAACAAATAGTGATGAGTAGCCACAGCATTGGGGGCCGGTGAGGGAAGGGCTTCTCATCTCAGGAGAAAAAGGGCGTCAGCTTCGTTCAGGCCCCGGGGCAGCCCAAGTGGGTTGTGTGGGCCCTGAGTCAGCAGCCAGCCCAGTTGGGAGGTCGGGGACCCAAGCGGCCAAGGGGAAAAAACCCGCTTCGCAGGGCCCAAAAAAGTAGCGGAAGGGCTCACGAGGGAGCGGCGGGAGAGTCTCTATGCGGACGTTGGGGGTAAAAACAGCTACTCTGCGGGTGGCGTTTTTTTGCAAGACCCGGAGGGGCCTATGTTATATTAGAATTGTAGGAGAAATGAAGCGTGGCCCGGGGGCTAACGTGGCACCACGGGCCCGCTCAACACTGCGCGTCACCAACCGGTGGCCTGGAAAAATGGCTCAGATTGGGGGTTCCATCCTCCGCCGCAGCAACGCACACAGCCCCAGTGGCACGCATCCATTTCAGCCTCAAGGCCCACCCCTCTGCAGAAAGGGAGCTGTTTCTCTTTGACACATCTCCGGTCCAGAGCCCTGCTCCTCGCTACTCAGGGCCCAGCAGTCCAGCGACGCTTGCAAAGAGACAACATTGCGTCCAACCCCCCTAAGGTGCAAAAGTTGAGTGCCCTTTCCAAGTTGTGGGTGCGCAGCCCCCTCCCTTTCCAAATGGGGGATTCTGCCCGTTCAGAGAACTAAGGTTGTGCCGAGCCCGGATGGAAGTTCCAAGCCGAAATTTTTTTTCCAAAAAGGCAGTCCACACCGATCTTCAAAGATTCTAAAATGGCCAGGAACGGCATGCACTTCATCCATTTACAAAACCCGGGAACACCCCCCGAGTTGCGGGGCAGAAGGGCCTCCCCCCAACACACTGAAGCGATGTTTCCCCAACCCCCCGTTGGAATTCCCCTAAAAATTTGGACCACTGTATAAAAAGAGAAAGGCCTTTAACGATTTTTTGATGTCCAGGGGGGACAAGTCTCCCCTTTTAAAAACTTTATGTCAGCCATGGCAGTCATGCGTGACACCTGCCGTTTGTTGAGGCCATTGGGGGGGAGGCAAACGTTTTTTGGTCAGTCCCAGGACTACGGTTTAAAAAAAGGGTCTTTCCCACTACTTCATGTCCTGGAAAGATGCGGGAAAAATCTTTCTGGGCAGGGACGGAAAACGTGGCGACTAGTGTTGAGCGTTTTTATCGACAAAGTTGAAATGGGACATTTTTTTATTTTTAAACCCCGGTTTTTTAGATCACCCCCGATAATTTGGTTAAAATCGGTGCATCTTCTTTTAAATACCCGCGCCTTTTTTTCCCCCTTTCCCCGTCATTTTGGGGCCCACCCAAACAGCTTACAAAAAAGAGCAGGGTGAATGGTGTCCCGCCCGGTAAATGCCCTGGGATGTGATCGGTGCGTTTGGCCGGGGAAAAATCACTTGACCCCCCCTTTTCCCTGAAAACCCCCTTTCCCTGTTCATGATCAGGTCGGTCAGCCTCTCTAGCATTAGGATTTGCGCTCTCCCTGTGTCCAAACACCAGCGAAATTATTTTTCTTCCAGAGAAACCCCTTACTGTTGCGTGATCCTTACAACTTAGTTAGATCAGGGGTTTTTGAAGTTTTTTTTTTTTAAAGGTAAAAATTTTAAAAAAGGGGACATCAACCCGCTGTAAAGTCACAGGGGGGTGGGGAGGGGGGGGGGCCCCCGGGGGGCAAACACGGGACAAGCCTTTATAGAAAACGGGGATTTAGTTCACCAAGATTAAGGGGTAGAAAAAATTGCACGGGCAAAACCCTTTATTTTTAACAGTTTTCTATGAAATTTTTTTCCTGGATTTTGGGGCCAGCCTGAACTTATATTAGGATACACATCTTTTTTTGTAAATGCAGGTCCTTGTTAGATGAAAAAAACTTAAATTTTAAATTTTTCAGTTTACTTTTCCCAGATGGGTGTTCATTTTAAATTTTTGCCCTTTTCCAGCTTTTTTTGATATAGCCACCTTGCATTTTTAAATTAGAATTCAAAATTTTTGTAGTCACCCACAGGTTGATAGGTGCCAAAAATACCTTTTTTTACCCGTGTACTTTTTTCAGATACGTTTTTTTTTTCCACTTTGGCGCACTACAGCTTTTTTTGTTTGAGGTTTTTGCAGTTAAATGTGAATATAGAAATTTTTTGTAGTCACCACAGGGGGAATTGAAAGGTCCCAAAAAAATCCCTTTTTTTATCCGAAAAATTTCAGATACGTTTTTTTTTTCACTTTGCCACAGGCCGGGCTTTTTTTGGATATATCTACTTTGCAGTTAAATGTGAATACAGCAATTTTGTATTTCCCCCACAGGTAAATTTAAAAGTTGAAAAAAAAAACCTTTTATTACCCGAAAAATTTCCGATACTGTTTTTTCACTTTGGCGCACTAAGTTTTGGGTTCATTGAGGCACCTTGCGTTAAAATGTAAATACGCAATTTTTTTTGTCCCCACAGATGAATTGAAATGTGCCAAAAATACCTTTTTTTATCCAATACATTTAAATTAGGTTTTTTTTTCATTTTTGGCGCGGGCCCAAAGCTTTTTTTGGATAGATCTACTTTGCGGCTAAATTTGAATACAGCAATTTTGTAGTCACAAACGGGTTTGGAATTTTAAAAAAGGTCCCAAAAAAACCTTTTTTTTATCCGAATACTTTTCAGTTTCGTGTTTTTTCATTTTGGGGCCAATACAGCTTTGTTATTGGTTATTTTTTTATTTAAAAAGTAAATACAGAAATTTTGTAGTCCCCACGGGTTAAATTAAAAGGTTCCAAAAATCCCTTTTATTTCCGAAAACATTTCAGAAAAGTTTTTTCATTTTGGGCCAGAACGGGCTTTGTTGATGGGAGCTACTTTGCATTTTATGTGAATCAGAAATTTTTGTACTCACCACGGGTAATTAAAAGGGGTGCCAAAAATACCTTTTATTATCCGAATACATTTCAAATACGTTTTTTTTTTCACTTTTGGTCAGTAAGTTTTGGTTGATAGATTTTACTTTGCTTTAAAATTTTAAAACCCAGCAATTTTTGTAGTCACCAAATTTTTGATAGGTCCCAAAAAAAATTTCCTTTTATTATCATTTTAAAACATTTCAGAACGTTTTTTTTTTTCACTTTGGCACACGCCAGCTGTTTTGAAAACCCACCCTGCGTTAAATTTGAATCCAGAAATTTTTGTAGTCCCCCACAGGTGAAACTGATGGGTTTCCAAAAATCCCTTTTTAAATACCCGTATACTTTTTTCAAACAGGTGTTTTTTTCCCATTTTTGGGTTCAGTAAAAGCTTTTTTTGTTAGTTCTCCTTTGCATTTTAAATTTGAATCCAGCAATTTTGTTTTGATTTGGGGGTTTTGGGGAAAGAATAGCTGTGTTTTTCCCGTCTTTTAATAAGGGGCCCTTTCCCCCAAAACCCCCTTCCAAAAACCTTCTCCCAAAATTTTTATTTTTTCTGAACATGGGAGCAAAATTTCAGGTGGAAGCGGGGCAAAGAGGGGGGGAAAGGACATGGAGGTAGAGGTACAGAGAAGGTGCCCCTTCCATTGCTGGCGACAACTGCATGCCCAGATCGTCGGGTTCGGGCCGCCCGGGGCCCTGTCTTTCGCGGGGGCCCCGGGCCCCCTGTGAATCTCAGTAACGAAAAAGCGTCGCCAATCTTTTCTTCAGGGGTTTTAATGAAAAACCTTTTCATCCAGAAATTTTTTACCTCCTGGGTCCCCCCAGTCCCGGCCAAAAAATTTCGTCATCAGATCACCCAGCACCCGGGTCCAACATGAAGCCCCCCAAAATGCCCAACTCGGGGTACCCATATGTGGTTTAACCCTTTTTCTGAAGCCTCTTTGATGACAAAATGGGGGTTTTGGGGTCAGAAGGCTGTTAAAAGATAAAGAGACCAAAGGGGATGTTTTTAATCTGCTCGGGACGCCCCTTTACTGATGCCATCAGAGGAGGAGAAAAAAAGCCGGTCAATCGGCAAAATTTCCCCGGGGCGGGCGGCAACCCTTTGGCAGTCCCTCTTGCTTGCAGCCCGCAGCTCCGGATCAGAATTCAGGGGGCCCAAATTTCACCTGGGGTTGTAAAGATGATGACAACTTTTGCGGATCCAACGTGGTCTTTTCTGCAGAATTTGTTTGGGCGAGCGCTTCATCACTGGACGGGGGAGGAAGACATGGGGTGGGTGTCGTAGGGGGCCCCGCCCTAAAAAAGGGGAAAGGGGGCCCGGTTTCGCGGAAGCCCGCTGATATGATTCCCCCACCCCCACGGCCCAGGGGAAAACCCAGCTCCTCTTTTAAAATCGCTGTTCAAAAAAGGTCCAGGACCTCTCAAGCCGGGGGCCCCTTTTTTGAGCAACCCCTTTTGTTCCCCCAGCGATGTCATTTTGCCGTTTTTGCCGGTAAACGCATAATTTAGAGGCAAGAACCTTGGGGTTTTTAACCACCCCCAAACAGGTCAAAGTCACATGCAGCGAATGTTTGAGTTGAAATGGAGGCAAACATTTGGGCCAAAAAAAGGGCCCCAGCCCGTCCCGGGCCCCATCCACTGTCACACCCCTGTCCCCGCCTCTTCCCCTCCTCCCCACCACCCAAGCGTTCCTCGCGGGCCCATGTCTCTCAGAGTCATGATCGGGAAACGCCTTCGCTTCCCCTCCACCGCGCCTAGTACACCATTTCCACCAAGCCCCCATCCTCCCCCTTCTCCTTCCCCCCATTTTTGACACCTGCACGCTGTACAGCGGCCAGTCTAGCAGCCAGCCTTCTGTCTTCCGGGTTTGGGGAGCAGAAAAAAACCACTTTTAAACCCAAAAAACCTCCCAAAGCCAAAAAAACCTGAATGTTCCCGGCATTGCCGGCTTTTTGGGCCCTTTGGGAAAAAAAGCCTTTCCGCTGGTGGATTTTCGAAGGGTTTTCCCCCACGTCATGGCCCTTGCCCCGCCCCCCCAAAACCAATGGCCCCAGCAGGGCGTTTTTTTTTGCCAGAAAAGCCGTCCCCGCCCTGGCCAGCCACGTTTTTCAAACTAAAAAATTTTAAACACGTTGTCTGCATCTTTTGGGCCGGGGAAAATTCCCTCGACCCCCCCGACACATGGATAGTAAGCACGGCCAAGGCCGCTAAATCTCTGTTACAGCTCCTGGGTTTAGCTGGGTGGATGTCTCTGGGGGTGACGGGGGGCTTCCCGGCTCCGGGGCCCAAAAGCTCTTCAAAACCGAAGGGTTTTTGGGAGGGTTCTTTTCCCCCCAAAGGCCTCTGGTTTGGGACACGTTTCCCCTAAACCCCGGCCTTTTGAAATTAATCTGTCTTTGGGGGACCCCCACAAAACAGGTCAGGGGTGGGGGAGGCTCTCCGAAAAGAGACCGGCGCTGGCCCGGGTGACAAAATCTTTTGCCAGGCAAAGGGGTGTTCGATAACGGGCGAAAAACCCGCTGGGCCCCCCTTAAAACGGTGGGTGGAGCACATCCCTTGCCCGGCCCCAAAGTCATGGGAAACCCTTTTCGTCCAGAAATTTTTAAAGACTACCCGGGGGCGGGGCTCCCCGCTGAGGAAAGGGTCGAATTCTAAGTTCGCACTTCCCGCCGTTCGCAAACCCCCTGCTTCCCCCCTGGCTGCGTTGCCAGCTCCCGCTCGGGCCTTCCCCCCCCCCCAAACCCTTTTATTGTTGACGTGGCAACACCTGGAATTTTCCCCCCCCCACATGCTCCAGTTATTTTTGGAGGGAGCGCAATGCCCTTTTGCAGTCGAAAAAGACACATGGCCCGACCCAAACAGCGGGCGGACCTCGGGGGGTTGGGGCCACCGGGGTGGAGGCAGGTGAAAAAAACTCCCGCACCAACCTTGCCCGTTTTGAAGAAGCCACCAAAAGGTCCCGTGCGGACAATGCCCTGTCAGCATGAGCATTGTTGGGGAAACTTAGTCCTGCAACGAACGTTGGACACTCTGAAACAACAGGGCCCCCCAGCGACGGAGTAGGGGGACGGACCAGATGCGGGGCACGGAGCCTTTCCCCTCCCCTTTAAAATCCACAAGGCCCGACGTTTCCCCAATTTCATCCGGGCTTCTTTTGGCAGTGGGGTTTTGGGGGGCCAGGGCTAGTTTCAAAGGGGGCGCATCACTTTTCAGGGTGGGATCAAACTCAAAGGGAAGTCCCGGGCCCGGATTTAAGCTGTGCCAAATAAGCGGAGGAGGAGGTTGGAGGAGGTATTCCCAGACCCGACGTTTCCCAAGTCCCCCGCCCTTTGGGAAAAAGGGTTGGGGCGAATTTTAGGCGGAGGGGGAAAGAGGGGAAAATCAGTTTGTTAAACCCCCCGACCCCGAGGCTTGGGGAAAACAAGGCTCCCCTCTCTCACATGATGCTTGGGCTCCCTTTCCTCCAACATGATCCTCGCATTAAAGGGCCCCAAAATGAAAAACATTTACTGGGGGGCACCCCCCTGGGTCCCCGGGGACAAAAAAAAACTCAGGGACTTTTTCCCTTTCCCCCCACCCAAAAAGAGAGTAAAATGCCCGGAAAAGGAGACCTTGGGTGAATTTATCAAATGGCAATTGTTCGTCTGATTCACCCTTTTTCAAATGGGCACGGTGGCAAAAATTTAGCGACTTGACAGCATAGAGTGCCCAATAGCCCCTAGCGGGAAAAAAGCAGCCCGCAGGGCAAGGGGGCAGAAAACCCAATGGGGGCCCTCTGGCAATCTTTATTTTTCCACCTCACCCAAAGAAAGCAAGCGGGGACACAAACCAAAAACACAGAACCAACTTAAGATCATGATGCACGACTATCTGCGTCTCAAAACCGATGTTTTTGTTTGTGTTCCACCCAATAAAATTCTGGGGGGCCAAAATGGCAATGGCCCAAGCTCGCTCCCACGCCAAAAGGGTGTTGTCCTCCCACAGCCCGCGTCATTCTGGAAACGAACCTTCGCACGCTGGAGGAGGGCCCTTACCGACAAACCCTCCGGGTTTTCCCCCCATAATGTGGATGTTTTTACTTTTTATCCAAAATGAAAGGCAGGGATCTCTGATGATGTTTTGGCCCGTATTGCCGAGGTCATCGATTTGTTGGGCCGGGGAACTTCACATTCCCTTCAAACAAAAAATTGGGCCCTTGAAAAAAAAATTTTTTAAAAAAGACATTTTTACTGCAATTTTTATTTTCTTTTTTTTCCCAAATTCATTTTTCTGGGTTTTTTTGTGAGGTATGTAAAAAAAACAGCAAGCTTTTCTGACAACCCCCGTATTTTCCCTTTTCTACTTTTCTTTGAAGTTTTCGCCTTGTCAATGGTTTTTGAGGTCATTTTTGTGTGAGATCAGCTATAATCATGGGCCTTTGGAACAGAAATGGGCTTCTTTAAATGGCATTTTTCCAACACAATTTTTAATAGGGCTGAGGAAAGTTTATTTTTATAATTTTTTGGGGTTTATGTTTTCCCGTAGATAAAAGCTTTTAACAAAGGGGGCCCTTTTGGGAAAAAAAATTTTGGCCCCCCCCCTTCTTCTAAGTGGCTTTTTTTTCCCTCACAATTTTTAACGTGGGTGAGAAGTTTATTTTTATAAAATTTTTTTGGGGCATGCTGCTTTGGGAAAAGCAGCAATTTCTACGGGGCTTAAAAATAAAAAAAGTTGTTTTTTAAAAAGACATTTGTTCTTCAAAAATTTTCAAAAGTGGTCAAGGGGCATGTTTTGAAAATTTTTTTGGGGCCCCTTTGCTTTTGGGCATCCCGTATAAACAGGCCCATTATAAAAAAAAAAGTTGTTTCCAAAAAGATATTTGTTCTTCACAATTGTCAAGAGTGGGGTAAGGGTTTAATGGTTTCCCGTCGAAAAAAGGAATAGGTAGGGGGCCCTGTTAAGGGCAATTAAAAAAAAAAGAAACAAAGACATGGCGGGGTTCCATCCTATTTTAAAAAAAGTGTTTTCTAGAAATTTAAAATACAAAAAACTTTTCATGTACAAAATAGCTTGTAAAAAAAATTCCCCTGAAAAATACAAGGGGAGGTAAGGGGGGACTTGACCAGATTGGTTATTTAGAGGACATGGGGTATGGAGCACGGACAGAAAAACAAAAGTACCGAGACAATTTTCCCCCAGCACGTTGAGTTTAAAAAGAGAAAAAAAATGCCAAGAAAAAAAGGGGACCTGGGTGGAACAGGGGCGTTACCTCCAGTATTTCCAAGGGGAAGCTCAATTGGGTTTCCCCCACTCATATTTAAGGGGCAAGCGCTATGCGGACCCGGGACATTTTATGTCCCCGGAAACCCAAAAAGGGGTTTTAAAGATCCTTTTTTCCCCCCCTTTTTTTTAACTGGGGGGCAAAGCAGGTTTTGGGGTCATCTGTGGCCCGGACAGGTAATGGTCAATGTCCAGTGAAAATAAAAAGGGTTGACAGACTCCTTTTTCCAGCACTTTTTAATCTGTGGGTCAGACAGGTTTAATGGTCATTCTGCGGTACAGGACAGATATAGTCAATGTCCAGTTCAACTAAAATGGTGATTGAATTACTCCTTTTTCCGGCACTTTTTAAATCTGGGGGTCATGCAGGTTTGGGGCTCATGCTGCGTGCCAGGACAGGGATATTCAATGTCCAGTTCAAGTAAAATGATGGTTCAAATCATACTGCCTTCTGGCAATTTTAATTTGTGGGTCATGCAGGTTTACGGGTCATGCTGTGGTGCAAGACAGGGATAGTGAATGGTCTGTGAGTTTTTTTCTGTGGCTTTTATAACCTAAGTGTGTTGCCTAAGATGTAGCATGTATCCATGTGGACTGTTGTGGATGTTATTCCAGCTTCTCCAGCCCTGTTTGGGTGTAAGAATGAAGGTGTTGTTGCTCTCCCATAGACTTTAATGGTCATCGGTGATAATCTATCATCAACCATCGAATATCTTGTCGATGATGGCCGACTATCGACCATCGACCGATGGCGAAAGTCAACGTAATCGCTCAACACTAGTGGCGACTACATCTCGCGGCCACATGAACGGTGGGGACTGAAATGGAGGAGGAGGAGGAGGACATTGGATCAGAAGCATTGTCTGGTGAAATGAGTGGATTTTCTACCCAGGTGACAAGAGAGGGAGAGCAGGAGCAGCTGGAGGAGGTAGATGGAGATGAGGAAGATGAGGCAGATGACCCACAAGCACCGTGGCAGTATACAGTGGAGATGGAGGCAGGGAGCCCCTCAGAGTCACTTTGCAGATGGCCCGCAGCATGCTGATTTACCTGGCTAGTACAGCCGATAGTCAGCATCCGGCAGAGGGAACTTCTGGCTCTCCCCCTATTGGACCTTCGCTACCGGTCCAAAATGGCAGCCTTTCCCCAGCTATTGAGAGAGGACAAACTCAAATACTATAGGGAAATCCTCCATAGTCAGTTGGCCGCTGCCTATGTGCGGCATCATCCCTCCTCTGACAGGTCTGACCGGGAGGTTCTTCAGCGCTCACGAACTACTGCCGCGGCTGCTGGGGGACGGGGGGGGGTCGGAGCCGTACCAGCTCCATCAGCAGAAACCTAAGTCTGGAGTCACTGATGAGCAGCTTCCTTCACCCGCCTGGTGAGAGGGCAGTCGCCAGCAGTAGCAGCAGCAGGACCTGGAGCAGACCCTGAACCAACAGGTGGTGGCCTACTTGGAAAGCACTCTTCCACCCCAGTTAGAAGATCCGCTGGACTACTGGGCAGCCAAACTGGATGTGTGGCCGCAACTTGCCGAGTTTGCAGTGGAGAAGCTGTCCTGCCCGGCCAGTAGTGTGGCATCAGAGCGGGTGTTCAGTGCGGTGGGGGCCATCGTTACCCCAAGGAGAACCCGCTTGTCCACCGGAAATGTGGAATGACTGACCTTTGTCAAGATGAATCAGGCGTGGATCAACCAGGATTTCCACACACCAATGCCTTAGGTGTCAGCCATCAGCCATGACGACTCACCCAAACTGTGAGAAATGAGTCTGGGTTCAAACTACCTGCCTCAGCCACTATTCTGATGCCGCCACCCGCCTGATGCCACACATCTACTGACAGTTTCTCCATCTGCCACCAACCATCTTTACCAGGACTGGTATTGCCACCCACCTCCACACTCTGTCATTGTGCGACTTTATGACCTCATGCTGCTGCTGCTGTTGCTGGTGCCGTGACATCCACACTGTGTCATTGTGCCACTCTCTGACCTCATGCTGCTGCTCCTGCTGCCGTCACCTCTACTCTCTGTCATTGTGCCACTCTGTGGCCTACTCCAGTTTTTGCCACCTCCAGAATGTCATTGTGCCACTGTCTGACCTCATGCTGCTGCCACCGTCACCTCCACTCTCTGTCATTGTGCCACTCTGTGGCCTACTACTGTTTTGCCACCTCCAGAATGTCATTGTGCCACTGTCTGACCTCATGCTGCTGCTGCCGTTACCTCCACACTGTGTCATTGTGCCACTCTGTGGCCTACTCCAGTTTTTGCCACCTCCAGAATGTCATTGTGCCACTGTCTGACCTCATGCTGCTGCTGCCGTTACCTCCACACTGTGTCATGTGCCATCTGTGGCCTACTCGTTTGCACCCAGAATGTCATTGCACGTCTGACTCATGCTCCTGCCGCCGTCACCTCCACTCTCTGTCATTGTGCCACTCTGTGGCCTACTCCAGTTTTTGCCACCTCCAGAATGTCATTGTGCCACTGTCTGACCTCATGCTGCTGCCACCGTCACCTCCACTCTCTGTCATTGTGCCACTCTGTGCAGAATGTCATTGTGCCACTGTCTGACCTCATGCTGCTGCTGCCGTTACCTCCACACTGTGTCATTGTGCCACTCTGTGGCCTACTACTGTTTTTGCCACCTCCAGAATGTCATTGTGCCACTGTCTGACTTCATGCTGCTGCCACCGTCACCTCCACTCTCTGTCATTGTGCCACTCTGTGGCCTACTACTGTTTTGCCACCTCCAGAATGTCATTGTGCCACTGTTTGACCTCATGCTGCTGCTGCTGTTGATGCCGTCAACTCCGCTCTGTGTCATTGTGCCACTCTGTGGCCTACTCCTGTTTTTGCCACCTCCAGAATGTCATTGTGCCACTGTCTGACCTCATGCTGCTGTGGCTGCCGCTGTCACCTCCCCACTCTGTCACTGATGTTGCCACCTGAGCCCTCAGCTTTTTTTTTTCCAGCTGTCGCTGCCATGACTTTATCAGGCTACATTCCCCCTTCAGTTTTTTGGTCAGTTTTGCCCTCTTAAGTGCCCAGGGAATTTTATAGTGAAGCGATTCTAATAGCGGCGGCAGTCATGTGCGTGTCATACTAAAACACAACATTGTATGAAGACCAAACCAAGCTCCCTCTGCATATTTAAGCATGGCACATCGTTCTACAGCACCCTGCAGGCTCTGTGCAGCCTGGAAATAGCTGTTTTTTAACGTGATTCGTCCCGAAGTAATTCGGACCGAAGTTAATTTTGTTGGGAAATTCGGTGAAGTGAGCGAACCGAATTTTTGAGAAATTCGCCCATCTCTACATATAAGTCTCCACACACCTTCATGGTGCTTCTCCCTAATTAGGAATATAAACCTTTTTGATCTACATCTAAAACCTCTCACCCAGCTAGCCAGTACTCTGCTCTGTACTGATGAGGGGTAATCACTTGTTTATAGATAGGTACTAGCTTGGCTTTAATTGCCTAGTCATGCCTCAAAGCTCAGTGAACTGAGTGTGACTTGAAGAACACTACATACAATAGGTAGCTCTGGAATTTTAGCTCTTTTCCATTGAACTTATTTAGATATATTTAGATTTTAGTGGAGCATTTATAGCATGTAAGTCTCCACACACCTTCATGAGTTTAAAGTGATACCACATGAAGAGTCCAGTATGCCTACACCAGCAGAACAGCTGTGTTGCACTGAAAAGTAATTGCAATTGATACCTTGCTTTCTATTGTTTTTGCATACACCTCAATTTCCAGATACACATTGGACACAAAAAACGATACGTATGAACGGGGCTGCGGCAGAAGTCTGGTGTCTTTTCAGCCCAAAAACTGTCAGAGCCTCATTTGCTATATTTTTAATCAGTGCCAATATTAGGCGTGTTATAGAGTGCCCGCAGCACTTTGCATTGCGATTGAGATGGGGGGGGAGGGGGGGAGGCGGGAGCCGTGTTGCACTACAACTATACGAAACTACACATGTATGCCTTTTTATCTGCAAATCCAGGCGCATTACTTCTGGAACAGGAACATCACTTTAAAAGTGGTTTACCTGAGCCAGAATTGTCATTTTGTAGCTATGAAACACCAAATCTATGACCTGCAGTAGAATAGGTTCATAGATTCAAGCCCATTCTACACTACTAATGCACAGAAAAAAATTGTGTTGCGGCGCCAAAAATCGTACATGTCGCCCAAAAACTTCAAACCTGGATCTTAGCCCCAAAAATGTTAATGCCTCATGTATTAATCATGTCAAGAACAGCATCTGGTATTTTTGTTGTCAAAACTTACCCCAATGTGCAGGTGAGTCCTGTTGTTTAGAATCCCGAGCATTACATTATCTGCAAACTGGGAACTGGCTGGAAATTAATTATCCTATTGCAGATCCCTGGGGCGCACCACTTATAGGATATGTCAAGGACCCCGGGTTATGCCTTAAGCCATTTTTATGCAATTACCGTTTTCTCATTCCAGAACATTTGAATATAAATTGGTGAGCTATAATATTAAAACTCATGTCAGCTGATGTGAATAACCTTCACAGTTCTGTTTTGCTCACTGTATTATGTGCTAAAATGCACGTATTTATGTCCGAGAGGTCTAAAAATTAACAGGTAATAATATCATGTACAGTAGCTGTAGGGTGGGCCCCCAAAATCAATTCCCCAGTGTGCCCCAGGCCCACCAATCCGACACTGGATGCACTTTTGCAAATGTTACTAGTTAGAATGTTCTGGCTTTATTTGTTGTGTTCCTTCAACTTCCATCCAAAGCCCAAATAACATATCATGTTGTTACGAGTATGCCAGTTGCCCATGGCGCAGGTTGAGGGCACACTCATATCCCTGCTGTGGTGGGTGGTGCCGCGAACCACTTGCCTGGTCACGGACGCACCCACGGCACTGATCCCAGCTCTGTATACTCACCTCACATCACTCCTCGTCCCCTGTCAGTTCTTGGTATTCTGTTTACCGGACCTGTTGCCTCCATCCCTCAACCACGAACCTTTGCCACCCATCCTGACCTTCCTGCCTGTCCCCTACTATGACCCTGTTTCACGATTTGGTACCATGCTGCACCTCAGCTGCCACCGCAAGTAAGTCACGTCAGTGGTAGCGACCTGGTAGAGTTCCACCGTAGCAAGTTCAACCTTGTGGCGGGCTCTGGTGAAGATCAGACCTACTTAGACTCCGCTCCCTGGTGTGTCTCATACCACTGCTTGTGGTGGTCCAGAGGATCCACATCTCTGGCCTGCCATCGCAGTAAGCCTACCGTAACACGTGAAAACTGTCTAGGTCTAAAAATCACTTTGTTGCCCATATCAATCAATCAGAGCACCCCTTTCATTTAATATAGTGCTCTGGAAAAATGAGAGGGGCGCTCTGAACCTTTTATTTTAGACTTGCCTGAATAAGCTTTGCTAGTGCATCTTGCATTATATCTAAGCATACATATGCGTTCCCATAGCCCTGAATGAAATCAGACTAGTTTCAAAGTCAATAGAAAATAAAAATATTACTTTTTCTTAACATCAATGCAATCTACAACATGAATGTGTTGCATTCCAGTGAAATGAATGCAGTTCTTGGTTCCTTAGGTCATGTTGCACTGTAGTTCACAAAAGAGGATGAAGTTGAAGGAACATTTTCTTTGATGGTTATTTTTCTGTCCTTGCAGTAGAAACTAGTGAAATCTTTTAAGGACAACATTAGCGATTGAAAATATTATGCATATTATTCCAATTCAGAACTTCTTTTGTGTGCAGAATATATTTAAGGATCTACAGCGGGTGAAATAAGTATTGAACATGTTACCAATTTTCTAAGTAATTATATTTCTAGGGGTGCTATTGACATAAAGGGCCAAATGTATGAAACTGTTTAGGTCTAAAACTCACTCTTTTGCCTATAGTAACCTATGGGCAAAAAAAGTGAATTTTAGACCTAACAGGTTCATACATGTGACCACCACCAGTGACAACACATCCAATCCCCACAGGCAAAGAAATCAAATCATAGATGGCCATAAATTAAGCTATGTGTAATAATGAAAAATGACATTGGAAAAAATATTGAACACAAAGAAAGAGAAGGCCAAAAAGTCATGGAAAGTCAAGACACCAGCTAAAATATATCAGTAATTAAAAGCAATCCTGTTAATTAGTGAAAAATATCAGCTGGTTCAACTGATGGCCTCTAGGAAAGTGCTTCATTACCATGGTGCCACACAAGAAACAGCAGGAAGCGGTCTTAAAGGGGTTGTATCATTTCATTTCTTTAAAATGGTCTTCAGAATAAGGGGGACAGTGAAAACAAGAACTTTGCAATTGGATGTCATTAGCAAAGTTTATCTTGTTCTCACAGTTTTCCTATCTTCTGTTTCTGTAAACAAACTTTCCAGTGTGGTTGGACCCCCTACTCTTTCCCATTTCATTAGCTGAGGGCTCTATTTAAATTTTCATTCTGTTCAGCCCCCGGGGCGGCCGTAATTATGGAGCTTGCATTCTTGCCTTCTCACTCAGAATTAGGGGCCGTGAACAATTTCACTTATACAGTTAGCTGCCCCTCATTGACACTGCCGCTGTCTCTGTAATCAGGAAAACAGGAGAATGGTGCCACGTGCCTTAATGCTCCTGCGTGTAAGGGACAGAAAATATTTCACTCTATAAGCTAACTGTCCTCATTGGGCACTGCAGCTGTCTCTATATCAGAAAACAGCATTATTGTGTCCAACAGTGCCTTAATGCTCCTGCGTGGGTTTGGGGCCCTTATGTAAACATGAAGGGAGACGGATCCCGTGCTGGATTCAAAATGTAGCAACCGTCAAACTGTGATAGATCAATGATGCGTTCATGGAAGACTTGTTTAGACTGAAATGCAGGTATGTAAACAGCTCTTACAAAAATAAGACTGCATAGGGGAGGGACAGTGACTGTTGAGGCGGGGGGGGGGGGGGGGGAACACGGGAGCCAGCAAAAACAGTGAAGGGGGGGATGATGTCATCCTTTTCAGTTAAGAAATTTCTCAGTGGGAGGGGAAGAAATGCCCCTGAATTTCAAGAAATGAGAGGATCAAGCTTCAAGAGAACAGCCAAACTGATGAAGCGATACATCCCCTTTAAGACCTTCACAACCTTATTGTTGCAAAACATACTGATGGCATTGGTTACAGAAGAATTTCTGAACTATTGAAGGTTCCAGTGAGCACGGATGGGACCATAACTTGAAAGTGGAAAGCAGTGGGCATCATTGGTAGTCGTTTTTCTAGTGATAGTCATCACGCTTTATTAGGTTACTAACAAAGTTCCTATACCACAGACCGCTGCGAGCAACAGTAGCCCTTGGTAACAAATGCATAGAAGATAATCTTTACTAGAAGCTCAAAACTTATGTACGAGATTCAGATCTAGCTTTATAGCTCAGTACTATCTCCTTTCCATAGGAAATAAAGGGCTATCGCCACTCGCCCGTTGATTGGGTGAAGCAACCCAACCCTCTTTTTTTAGCCAATCATAGCAAATGTCTATTCCTCATAGAATACAGTGGAGACTGTCGCTCCTCCATTGATTGGTCTAACTATTCTTCATAGAATAGAATGTTTTTTGTCATTCTGTCTCTGATTGGGTGAAGTGACCTAACCCTCTTTTTTTCCAGCCTATCAAAGCATAGGTCCATTTCCCATAGCATATAGTGGAGACTGTTGCTCCTCCGCTGATGGATTTAGTCTCCATAAAATAGAATGGTTTTTTTGTCGCTCTGTCTCTGATTGGGTAGAGGTGACCCGTCCCTTTTTCCACTCAGCCTATCCCAATAGAAGTTCATTTCCCATAGAGAATAATGTAGCTTGCCACTTCTCTTTTGATTGGCTGAGACTACCTCCATAGAACTAAATGGGTTTTTTGACATTCCTCCCGTGATTGGAGGATCTATCAACCAATGACTTTACAGCTGTAAGTTGAACTGTACTGCTTTCCTGTTTTTTCTATATACATGACTCCTGATGTAGCACCTGTCTGAGGCGAGAAATGCATCATATAATCCATATTGAGTATAAGGTTTACATTCTTTTATGAGTTTGCTTTTATAAATAAAACCTTTTTTCATAGCACTTTTCTACCACCTCATAGAGGGTTTTATAGCAAGCGCCGGGCCTCTTATTTTTTCTGTATTTGCTTGAAAGTGGAAAGAACATCATTTTACCAGCCATGGTCACAGGCCACGACCAGGTGCTCCCTGATAGACAGTGGAGTGAAAAGAAGTGTCAGAAGAGTTGTCCAAGAGATAATGACCACCTATAGAGAGTTACAGAAAGACCTGGAATCAGAAGGTACAATTGCTTAGAAAAAAAAACAAACAAGCAATAAGTTATATACGCTCGCCACACAAGAATCCATTGCTGAACAAAAAGCATGTTCAAGCACGTTTCGGGGTAGCAACCTAGGAGTCTCCCACAGCAAAGCCCAACCAGCCTTGTGGCAGGCGCTGGTGAAGGCTGGGAAGCTCCTTAGACTTCATTCCCTGGCATGATTCATAGTCATCTTTTGCGGTGACCTGGAGAATCCACTACCTGCATCTCTGACACTTACCTGCCCTAACCCATGGTAGTCTGAGCTTGCTACTTGTCTTCTATAGTACTATGCTTGGATTCATCAACTGTTGTATTAATAGATTACCCTGGGGTGGCAATCTGAAAGTTTTCTACAGCAAAGTCTGAATCCTCAATTTAGCCACATTTTAAATATTTTGCAACCCAGTGGATTTGCCAGGTAGGTTTGTGGCAATGACATAAGGTGTGTGACTAATTTTTAATGTGAATATACCCAGAAATTCAGGCATCAGGTTCCCATTGGTGACTAGGCAACCTGACTCACTTGTCTCCAGCAGTGCCTCCATGCCTGCTGCCTCAGCTCTGAGCTTACTGTTGCTGATAACTTTAGGTCACCATGGTGAGCTGTTTAAAGGGAACTTGTCACATTAAAAATGTCTGATCTGCAGGGAGTATGTTATTAATTATCTAAACTGCTCTTTCTGGGCTTTGGAGTCCAGTGTGTAGTCCAAGTCAGTAATCAACAGCTAGTTCTGTGTTAGGGTGTATGCAGAGATAACTGTCAATCACTGAGTAAACATGCCCACTGGACTCCAAAGCCCAGAATGAGCAGAAATGCCCACTTACAAAAAAGATAGCTGTTAATCACTGGAAAGGACCACCCACTTGACTCCTAAGCTCAGAACATGCAGGAATTTAGAAAAATGAAATAGAACAAATCTTGAGTCTTTTTCACATAACTATGTATCAATATGCTTAGCTCCTTCCGTTCTATAGCATGATGCCTACTGATTGAATGGAATTTATAGTTTGACAGGTTCCCTTGAAAGGAGAAGCTGGCTTGGATCCCTTATCTGCAGAACAAGGTATATTCTCTTATCTTGAAATGTTATATCTGACCCTAACCCTGGGGGAATTTTTCTTGTCCATAGTTTTTTACACATTATTTCTTATGGTCCATTTCTACTGTGGTTCTGACCCTATAGTCTCTCTGACTAAATTTTCATCTTATCCTCTTATTTGTCTGGCTGTCGTCCTTGTGATGACCTTTGGCTCCATTCTTAACTATGCTACAATTCCTTTAGAGCACCCGGAGCCAAATCTGTGACTATTCTAGGGACTGAACTTTGAGTTTGAAAAATTGGTTCTTCCTTGCGGATGTTAAGGTTGAAAAATAGGGAGGTTGCTTAGATCAGTGTTTCTCAACTCCAGTCCTCAAGACCCACCAACAGGTCAAGTTTTCAGGATTTCCTCAGTATTGCACAGGTGATATAATTATTGTCAGTGCATTCTGTGGGAGATAATGAAAACATGACATGTTGGTGGGCCCTGAGGACTAGAGTTGGCAAACACTGGCTTAGATTGTAGACACCAGTCTACCCAGCACCAAACCAAACTGCAGCTTAGAGGATCTACTTCTCCTTAAAAAAAGGTAACAGATTTTTTTTTTTACCATTGAAAATCTTTTTGGTATTGATATCAATAGAGTTGAAAAAGTACAACACTAAATGAAGCAGAGAACATTATTTCCCATTTTTAATATTGTGTTAGGTCAAGGTTGGCTAAACATTGGAAATGTGACAACTTGTAATGGCTTGGGCTCATTGTCAAGAAAAAAAAGCCTGGCAGATTATGTTTTTAACTCCTTTGCCATAGACATAGACATATGTTTGTTGCATCGAAATAGGAAAGAGTTGGTCTTCCCTAGATTCATTTGGCTTACTAAGTATGTGAAACTGCAACAGGACATTGTTATGAAATGAGCAGGATCACAATGAATCTTTTGAGACTGACCTTCTCCTCTTGCTGGTGCTCTGTGGCAGTGGTCATTGTAAAGTCCCACACAGTCTAGGCAAAGGTGCTATACAATTTTAACAAAATGTGTTCTAAGAACATCATGATAATGTTTTGGAAAAATGATGCTAAGCACCAATAGATTACCATAGATTTTTGGATGTGCCCATGTCTGTTTTTCTCGTTTTCTAGAATGGTTGTTAAATACATTTAGATAGGTTACAGTATTAACATACACAGTACAGTGTAATGGGTTAACTCACATTTTAGCACACGTAGCTATTTTAGTGACTTGTGATAAAGCTGGCTGGAACTGGTGTGTAGATATTTTAGGTCGAATTTTATATATGAACATAAGAACCAACAAGCTGGTAGGCACATCTATTCTTTACTGTATACAGTCATATGAAAAAAGTGTGGGCTCCCTATATCTTAAGCATTTTTTAGTTCTAAATATTTGGGTGTTTGCAACAGCCATTTCAAATTTGACTATATCTAATAACTAGATGGACACAGTAAAAATTCTGGATTGAAATGGAGGTTTATTGATACTGTCACACAAAATGTGCAATATTAGTTATTAGATATATCAAATTGAAATGGCTGTTGCAAATACCCAAATATTTAGAACTAAAAATGATTTAGATTAATAGGGGTGCCCAAACTTTTTCATATGACTGTAAGACACACGTGAACAATATGGTGGGAACAGAAGGGGCAGAACCTTGCATTAACCAACAAATGAGGCTAATTGATAAGAGGACAATAAAACATTTGACATAAATAATGTTACATAATAAAAGTCATAAACAAATTGTCTCAGAACAATTAAATATTATAACAATAGTTGAAGCAAATTGTTCGGAGATCATTTGTTTATGGCTTTGATTATGTAAAATTATTTGTCACTTGTTTTATTGTGCTCTTATCAATTAGCCTCATTTCTGTTCTCAGTAAAGATACCGCCCACCTGTGCTTTTTGTATATCGTTGCTTCATTCACATTGGGCGACATGTATAAATGGGGCTGCACCAGAAGTATAGTTTAAAGCCTCCTGTATGCCAGCATTAGGTGCATTACAGAGCGCCCGCGGCACTTTGTAATACGCCCGATCTCGGGAGGCGTGCGGGAGGCGGGGAGCAGTAGAACCGTAGATTTATACGCTCAATTAACAGTCAATCTAGGCCATTAACTGCTGGACACAGTAAACCCCAAACCAGAAATGTCGTCTTAGTGCTAGAATGTGCCTGATTTATTACCTGCAGTAGAGCGGGTTCATAAATCAGGCGCATTCTATGCTATTATAATGTGCATGAAAATTGGCGTTTAAACGCCATTGTGTCGCCCATGGTGTTTGTATGCCTGAGGAAGCTCACCAGTGCGCGAGTGAGACATGTAGCATACTGTTCCCTAGTTTTATCCAATAAACTTGACAGATTTAATTTGGAAATTTTGTTCCTAAGGGTAAGCTTTATTTTTATCAAAAATGTAAACTATTTTACATGACCACTTTATTTTATATTTATTATTTGTCGGAGCGCCATTTTAGTGTTCAGTCCCCATCCTTCGTTGGGATCTACAATTTTCAATTTCTCTACCAGTGGACTATCCATTGTGCAATGATAGCCCTGAGACTGGTGAAACCACGGCAGCCTGACTATAAAATCTATTTGTGTGTAGTACCATTATTGTACAACCTTCCCAGGTGAGCGGTTTTCGTCACTTCATATTACTTCTGATTACTAACTAGTAACACATGAGGTGCACCTGTCTGTTATTTTCTCTTTTTTAGTGCACCATTGCAGGCTATGTTACATGAAAGAAAGATTTTGCCTTCTACCACTGAAGTTCATGTAGAAATACCCATGGTAACATCTGCAGTAAAACATGCAATAAATCAGCAACAAATTTCTCACTAATTAGTATTTTTGGGTGTAGATTTACAGCACAAATGTGAAGTATATTATTTTCCAAACTTAATGTGGAAAAGAAATAAGGGATCTGACCCACATTAATGTACTGATAATGCTTCATGCTAATCAAAAACACCGAGGCCAAATAAGCCAAGTTCAAATACCAAGGCTTAAAGGGGTTTTCTCAATACAAAGATCAAATCTCAAATGATGGAGACAGTAAAAATAAGCACTTTTGCAATTGGTTTGCTTTACCTACGTCACTTAGTATAGCAGATATGAGCTTTTCTGTGCATCTATAGCTATTTCTGCAGCAATTGGTCAGGACACGCCCCCTTTTCTGTGATTGGCTAACTGACATTTCATTCAGCCTGTTTAGACACGCCCCTGGTCTGAGCTGTTTAAATTGAAAGTGAAACTGAGTGGCGTCAGCTTCTCTATGCTCCTATCCCAGCTCTAGGAAAAGTATCAGAGGGCAATTACTCAGTCCCTAGCATGTTCAGATTCACATCTCCCTCATATAACTGCCTATACACAGGCTATCCCTACTATAACACTGTCGGCCATATACAGTCCTTATTCCATCACCCACAAACAAAAACCGAAAAGGTCCTTATACTGTCTGCTCTACCTCCTGCCTGATAATAGAGGGGGAGAAGATGAGAGGGCAGTGTGCATTCCTCACACTGCTTCATCAGTTCAGGCTGTGTGTATAACTGTTTATATCAATGAGAGGTGTTACAAGGAGCTTGTGGATCCTGAAGCTGAAGGCACTGCAAACAATAGCAGCATGCAGGAGCAGCAGAGCTGTCCCTCTCCAACATCCATTCCTTCCACTGCACATACAGAATGATTAAGTCACAGCTCTTCAGTAGGGAAACTCCCTCCGGGCAGGAGTTACAGGCCTACAGGGAAGAGAGACTCACCCCTGGATTTGAAACTGAAACTGATATTATATGCGCAAGTCAACAAAACCTTTAAATGATAAAACCCCTTTAAACTGCAAATGACAGAGATGAGTGAAACACCTGTTCAAAATGAGAACAAAAAACATGGACCGAACATTCACACATCTTTGTTAATCTGTTTATATTTTTTGTTCATATTTTTTTTTTCAAAAATTATGATGTTTTTTGCACACATTTCATTTAAAATGTTCAGCATCTTTGCCAGGAAGTGGTGTAAAAGTAGTAAAAGAAAGAAAAAAAACTTTTACATTGTAATTATCGTAATAATTGTAATAACCTGTAGGATGAGGTGGTCAAAAATTTAGTCCAATAAGTAGCAAAAAGGATGTATACCCAGCGTACCATAGACGATAAAAGCCAAATTTTCTTTATTGAAAACAGGATAAAAGCCAAGTACCGAATATAATATAGGGGGGGGGGGGGGGGGGGGGGGGGGGGGGGGGGGGTTGGGGGGTATATATAAGGGGGGGGGGGTTAAACAACAGAGCATAGCAAAGCGCCCACAATAAAACGCCGACAGCGTTTCAGGGTGTATAGCACCACCCTTATCATGGCCAAGACTAAGGGTGTGCTATACACCTGAAAACGCTCAGGTTTTTTTGAGTGGGGCGCTTTGGCTATGCTCTGTTGGGCTACTTGGCTTTTAATCCTGTTTACAATATAGAAATTTGGCTTTATCGTCTATGGTACCGCGTATCATCCTTTTTGCTATTTTTTATTTTTTTTTTTTTCGTATTGACTATAGAACGGGTTGCTCTGACCAGGATACCTTCGAGAGCCATCCATTTATGGGGTAAGCTGGTCCATTGGACTGTTTTGGTCAAAAATTTAGACAGCAAATAATGGTGGAATGGTTATTTTTTGTAGACTGTACCCAAAGTAAAATAAGTAAATAGATAAATAAGCTATATTGATCCCTATATTTTTTATAATTAAAATAAGTTCCATTAAAAACCAAAGCCTCATATAAGTATATCAGGAAAATAAAATTCTTATGACTTTTGTATTGTGGAGCTTGTTGTGTTCTTAATGTAAAAAATGTAAGGATACAGAGGTTTGGCATGGGCACCACCAAAAGCTCAAAAATGTGCAACATCTGAATGAACAAACATATAAAAACAAGGAAAGAGGAAAAAGTGTCACAAATGCATATAAGCTGAATAATGAAATGTATATTTATTGTTTAAAATCTTATACAAAAAAATTTAAAAAACGTAAAAATTACCAATTGACCTTGGTTATATCTAGGCCATATATCTGGCACTATGTAGCAACAAAGACCTTCCATCTGATCTGACCATCCGTTCTTCTCTGACTCATAGGTATGACAACTGCACTGAACATTGCACTCACAAACCTATCTGTATTTGAATACCCCTGCATAATTTCCGTTTGGTATGTTTATGATTTAACACAGCTCTAGTTTCCTGACCCCATTCCCACTGTGTACCATGATTTAACAATCTACCATATTCTGTTCATCATGCTTCCTATCTTTTCCCCCACCCTGTTAATTAGCTATCTCGACCCCTCCCCTCTTGTTTGCACCTGGAAGTTAGAATGGGTTTTAATTCAGTATAAATGTACCTGTACTGGTCATATCTTGACATTGGTCATATCCAGGCCAATTTTTTTAAGTACAACAATGAATTAAAACCAGAATTTAAACTGGTATAGAACATACTTTTGCTTTTATCTTCCACTAATAGCTTCACGACCTGCCACACTCACTCACCATGCTTTTCCTGTCCTCTATAATCTCAACCACAATTTTCATGAATCTAATTGTCTATCCCCATACTCCTCTACTGGGCAATGAACTCTTTATCTCCCCATGTATTTTACCCTCTCATCTGTCTGCTGCCACTAACCTGTTTGCCACTATCAATACCTTTCTCAATAAACAGACCCAACCAAATTACTGTCTATCCTACTCCCACCTATGAACCCTCTCTCTGCTCCTCTTGGCTGCTGGGGAAATATCCCCTAACCCAGAGTCCCCTCAGTACACTCCCACTATTGTATCTCCGGATGCTAACAGATCTGTCTCTACAAACACTTGTAACCCCTCAAACTTAAAACCTATTACAATCCCTACTTCCCCTATTTCCCTCTATGGAGCTTTCTGGAACCCACGGTCTATATGAAACAAACTCTCCTACATACACGACCTCTTTATTTCACATAACTTATCCTTCCTTGGTCTGACAGAAATCTGTCTGACACCCTCTGACACAGTCTCTCCTGCTGTGCTCTCCTTTGTTGGCCTCCAATTTACTCGCACTCCCCGCCCCAGCAACAAGCATGGTGGAGGTGTCGGCCTTCTTCTGTCTAACACAAATATCAGTGGCACACTAAAGACTAAGTAAAACCTCAAGGTATATAGGAATATTGGAAATGCATTACTGCTAAGGAAAATATGAAAAACAGGGACTCTTAGTTTACATTTTTGATCAAAAATTGTCTTAAGCTCACCTCCCAAAACTGTCAAGGTGATCCCAGAGCAGGTATCCCTACACTAAACATGTTACCATCACTAGGCGTCAATCCAGACTGCAACGTTCATGGGATTGGTAGGAACTAGCAATTGGATTATCCTGCACTGGTTTAAAAGAGGCAGCTGATTGCACAAGCCAATGAGATTGCCAATCTCAATGGACTATAAACCATATAAGGCTGTGCCATCTAAAATATATTTCTGAAAAAAACGTCAAGCATGTGCACACTTAAAAAGGCAATAGGTATACATCTAACACATAATATCAGTGGCACACTAAAGACAAATAAAACTCAAGGTAAAAAGGAATATTGGAAATGCATTACTGCTAAGAGTGTTGAGCGATTGCCGTTGGCTATCGAGAGATCGATCGATAAGTCAGATAGTCGGCCGCTTATCGATAAGTTTTTTCGATAGTGAGCAACGATTATGCGCGATGACCAATTAAAGTCTAATGGGAGAGAAACAAACCCAACCTTCATTATTACACCCAAACAAGGCTGGAGAAGCTGAAAAATTTAACATCCACAACATCAAATGGTTACTTGCTACATCTTAGGGCAACACACGTTAGGTATAAAATTAAAGTCACAGAAAAAAATTCACAGACCATTTACTATCCCTGTCCTTGGTACCACAGTCAACAGCTGACCCTTAAACCTGCATCACTCCACACAAATGAAAAAGTGCAGAACGCAGTTATGATTTTGGAACCATCATTTACTTGAACTGGACAATGAATACCCTGTCCTGGAACGCTAGCATGACCCCAAACCTGCATGACCCCCACATTTAAAAGGCCGAAAAAGGAGTCTTTCACCACAATTTAGTGAACTGGACTTGACGATTATCAGTCCTTGCCACATCATGAAGCCCCCAAACCTGCATGACCCCCACATTTAAAAAATTGCCGGAAAAAGGAGATCTTTCAACCACCATTTTAAAGTTTCACTGGACATTGCTATACAGTCCTGAGGCACAGCAAATGAGCCCCAAACCAGCATGAACCCCACATTTAAAAAGTGCCGCACAAAGGAGTCTTTCAACCACCATTATAGTTGAACTGGACATTGACTATACCTGTCCTGGGCCACAGCATGAGCCCCAAACCTGCATCGCACCCCCACATTTAAAAAGTGCGAAAAAGAGTCTTTCAACCACCATTTTAGTTTCACTGGACATTGACTATACCTGATCCTGGGCCACAGCATGAGCCCCAAACCTGCATACCCCCACATTTATAAAGTTGCGGAAAAAGGATCCTTTCACAACCACCATTTTAGAATGAACTGAGACATTGATTATACCTGTCCTGGCCACAGCAGACCCAGGGCCGGAGTTTACAGTGGGTGCGGATAAAGCCCAGTGGCGTCCGTTCATCTATTTAGACGACGCAGGTTAAAATGCCTCTGATGACCAGCAACGAAAACTGTCGTGCTAAGCAGAGTGCGGAAGGGAAGTGTGAGAACTCCAGCCTTCCACTGTACACATCAATACCTGGGATAGAAGCGCTAGCCCTCCATATGAGTGTGGACCAGTTGACTTCACTGGAAATACGTTGGTTAACGCTCCTGTTACAACCCAGTGCCCTTTATCTTGGCATTCTTTTTTTCTCATTTTACTCAACGTGACTGGAGAAATGGTCTCGTGTACTTGTACTCTGTTCCGAAGCTCCATACACCAATGACTCTCTGAATAACCTACAATCTGTCAAGTTTTCCTGTACCCTTTCCTTTTGTACAATCAGAGGAATTTATTTAACAGCTATTATGTACATGCAAGTTTTTAGTAACTTTTAATTCTAGACAACACATTTTTAAAATAGGAAGGAATCCCCACATGTCTTTGTTTCTTCTTTTTTTCATTGTATAAATGGGCCCTTCTCAATACAGGGATTGATAGCTATGTTAAAAGATCTTCAAAACCAGTCATTTTGCAATATGTGTCCATTAACAGTGAGTCCAACCTATTCCTGTTTCAGACAGCACCATCACCCATGAGCCACTCTTGAAAATTGTTTGAAGAACAAATGTCTGTTAGAAACAACATTTTTAGAATAGGACCTGAGTATAAGCTGCAATGTCACAGCAAAATGCCCAAAAATTCAAAAGCATGACCCTATGAGACCCCTTTGGTCATTGTGAAGAACAAATGTCTGTTTAGAAACAACATTTTTTTAGAATAGGAACCTGTAGTATAGCTGCATGTCACAGCAAAATGCCCCAACAAATTCAAAGCATGACCCTTGAGCCACTTGTCAATTGGGAAGAACAAATGTCAGTTAGAAACAACATTTTTCTTTATAATCAGGACCTGTGTATTGCTGCATTTCAAAGCAGCATGACCCAATAGAAATTTATACAAATGACTTCTCAGCCACTGGTTTAAACAAATTGTGCGGGAGAAATGCCACTTAGAAGCCACATTTCTGTTACAAAGGACCATGATAATAGCTGTATCACACAGCAACATCGAACCCAAAAAATTATAAATATGACTTCTCAGCCACTATACAAAGATTGTGAGGGAGAAATGCCACTTAAATCCACCATTTCTGTTCCAAGAGTACCATAATTATAGCTGTATCTGCACAGCAACTTGACCCCAAAAATATAATATGCTTCTCAGCCACTATAAAAAATTGTGAGGGAGAAATGCCACTTTGAAGTCACATTTCTGTCCAAAGGAGCATTGATTATTGCTGTATCTCCACAACATGACCTCAAAACCCTTGACAATGCGAAAACTTCGTATATAAAGGTGAGTAAATGGAGAATAACGGTGTTGCATGAACCTTGCTGTCTATTACATCCTTCTCCTCCACAACAGCAACCAGCAAAATGAACTGTTTGGAAAAGAGAATAAAAATTCAGTAAGAAATTGATCAATTTTAAAAAAAAGTTCAAGAGGACCATTTCTGTTTGAAAAGGAATGAGAAGTAGACTGGCTACTAATCGGTGACGCTCGGCAATTGGGGCCAACAACATCATTCAGAGATCCAGCCTGATCTTCTGATGAAAGTCACAACGATCCACATTCTCTG
Organism: Phyllomedusa bahiana; assembly: GCA_025379985.1. Taxonomy (NCBI): domain Eukaryota; kingdom Metazoa; phylum Chordata; class Amphibia; order Anura; family Hylidae; genus Phyllomedusa; species Phyllomedusa bahiana. The sequence goes on along the minus strand of JAODAL010004958.1, from coordinate 97,964 downwards.
AGGAAAGCCGTATGCGATTGACTGTAATGACTCCCTCCAGCTGTGCTGAAGGTCCTCTCAGATATGACGCTGCTGCTGGTGCAGGACAACACCTCTTGCGTGAACGAGCCAGCTCCGGGCCATTCGTCCATTTTTGGATACCCAGAAGTCTATTGGGTCCGGAACACAGCAAAAACATCGGTGTTGAACGCAGATGTCGTGCACCATGATCTTAAAGCTGTCTCTGTGTGTTGGAATGTGGCCCTGCATTGCATGCGTTGGTGAGGTGTAAACAAAGATTGCCAAGAAGGTCTCCCATTAGCTTCTCCAACCTTCGCCCTGCTGCTGCCGGCTACGCTACTTAGGCACTCTACTGCTGTCGACGTCGCTGATTTTGTATTCCACAACCGTGACATTTGGTGACGTAAGCAGCAGACAGCAACAGATGTCTCCAGTTGATCAATCAGCAAGGTCACCTTTACCTGCATTTTACTCCTGCTATTTGGGTGGGTGGAAGGAAAATTGCTGATTTTGTTTTTGTACCGGGGATCCAGGAGGGTGGCCACCCATAAACTAGTTGTTCATTTTGATGAGCCTTAAAGCTAGGATCAGTTTGGAGATATGAAGCATCCCAAGCACTCATGTGGAGAGATGGAGCCAGATTTCCCAAAGCCGTCTTGGGTCGAGGGGCACTAGCAAAACTGCTCTTCCGTCATCTTCCTCCTCCCGCCTCAAAACGCGCCAACCCTCTTTCCAAGCAGGACGTCGTAACAATCGTTGTCCTAGGAATACCTCCACCTCCTCCTCCGCTGCCTCCGCAACAGCTTCAACACCGCCCTGACTGCCTAGATGATGCACCCTGAGACTGATGCGCCACCCCTTTCACTACTCTGGAACCCCGAACACTGCCTAATGAAGACCGATGAAAATTGTAAACTGTCGGTCCTTGAGGATTTGACGGAGAGAAAGGCTCCGTGACCCGCGATCTGAGTCCGTCTCCTCCTCCGTCGCTGGCGTGACCTGTTGTTTCAGAGTTGACCCACCGATCGTTCCAGAACTAAGATCACTACCAATGCCAGGTTGAACAGCGGCATTTCCCCGCACTGACCAATTTTGTGGCTTCATCAAAACTGGCAAGGATGGTGCAAGCTTCTTTCACCTGCCTCCACTCTCGGTTTTCAAACACCCCGAGGTCCCTAACCGCTGCTTGTTCAGCCATGTGTCACTTTCGTACTGCTTAATGCATTGCGCTGCAGCACAATCGCTGGAGTCATGAGGAGGTGAATTCCAGCGTGTTGCCACGTTTCAACAATGAACAGGTTGACGGGGAGTCCGAGCTGGACGCTGCAAACGCAGCCCAGGCGGGGACGGAACCAGGGTCGCAACGGCGGAATGTGTGACACAGATACCTCGAGCCATCCTTTCTTCAGCAGGCAGTCCAGACGGGTAGCTCTTATAAATCAGACACAAGGATTCATGACATGTGCCAGGCAAGGATGGATGCTCGACCTACCGATCTAAGGGCGCCAGCAGATTCGCTCCGTTAACGCACCCACCTTGCCTGGCACAAGGTTCTTGTTACACCCATCCAGCGCTCGGTCTCAGTTTGCTTAAGCCAATCCACACTCCTGACCGGTGTGTGGACGGTCCTCCAAGGCAGATTAATTTTCAACACAGCCCCAACCACACGGCCTGGTGTCTCTGTGCACGTGATGCCACCCAGCGGACCTTGGGGGAAGTGCCCTGTCTCAACCCAGCGGTATTTGAAGAGTCGTGCACCGAGCCTGAGAACCAACCGTCACCCCCAGAAGTCCATCCACCCCTCTCACCCAGTGAGTCTGTCCCAGAGATATAGCTGCCTTAGGCCGTGCTACTAGTCCATGTGTACGGTGGTAGAGATGGACTTTTTCCGGACACAGATGCAGACAACGCGCTTGAAAATTTTAGATAGACAATACTGCTGGGCCAGAGGCAGGGACGGCTTTTCTGGCAAAGACATTGCCTGCTCTGCAATCTCGGTAAATGGGCAAGCGAGGGCCATGACGTGACGAAACCACCAACGGAAAGGCAACATTTCCAAGCGCCAAAAGCTGGCAATGCCAACATTCAGGCTTTTGTCTTTTGGAAGGTTTGGGTGAAAGTGTTTTTCTTCTGCCCAAACCGAAAGACAGAAGGCTGCTGCTAGACTGCGCTGTACGGCGTGCAGGTATCGTTCAAACTGGCGGAATGGATAAGGGTAGGATGGGTCTCTGGTGGTCTGGTGGTACTCCGGTGAAGGTGGAGGCTGAAGTGGCGGAGCAGATCCCGATCATGAACTCTGAAGACATGGGCAGCAGTGGAACGCTTAGGTGTGGTGGTGCGAGAATGAGAGCGGAGACAGAGGTGTGACAGTGGTTGGAGGCCCGGCTCGGTCTGGCCTTTTTTGGCCAAGTGGTTCCCTCCATTTCAACTCATGCATTCGCTGCCTGTGCCTAGACAGTTGGTAGGGGTTAACCACTTAAGGTTCATGCCTCTACTTAAGCGTTTACGTGCAAAGGCGGCATATGACATCGCGGGGTGAATCAGAGGCTTGCTCAAAGAAGAGCCCAGGCTTGAGAGTCCTGGACCTTTTTTGACGGTGATAAGCGAGGAGCGGGTTAGCGCAGACCTGTCTGGCGGAATCATATCACGGACTTCTGCTACCCCTCCTCTCCCTTTTCTGTGGCAGGACCCGTATTGACATTACCCCATCGTCATCCTCCACTCCTCGTCCACTGATGAAGCGCTCGCAAGCAAATTCATGCGGAAAAGACCAGATGGATCCGCATGTCCGTCATCAATCCATCATCCATCCACACAGTGACTTGGTCGTCCTGACTTTACTGCATCCAGAGCTGCGGGCTACAAGCAAGGGGCACTGCAAGGCGTTGCCGACCGCCCGGTGATTTTTTGCCGATTGAAACCGGCTTCCTTCACCTCCTCTGTTGCGGCATCAGTAACTGGGCGACAGAGCAGACTAAATCATGCCTCTTGATCTTTTAACATGCCTTCTGACCAAACCGCATTTGTCATCAAGAGGTCTTCAGACAATGATTAATCCACAGTGGTGGGTACATCACGATTGACTTTTGGGCTGCTTCAGTTGGACGGATGCTGATGAAGCCTGATGACGACATATGTGGCCGAGACATTGCGAGGACTGAGGAGGTAAGCCTGCTAGATTCAGGATTTGCATTAACCACTGAGGACAGAGTTGGCCGACGATTTCACACACAGTTACTAGATTCAACTAGGGCCCTGACCCACGAGGACAGGCCTGACGTCCTGCAAAACAGACGATCCGCTGGCATGCGCGTTGTCGCCCAGCATCTGGAATGTGAGCACCTTCTCACTCGTACCTCTACCTCCATGTGCTACCCCCCTTCTTTGCTCGCTTACCACCCGCATTTCGCTCCATGTTCAGAAATATAAAAATTTGAAGAAGGTATGGAATAGTTTTGTGAAAGTCCTCTATTAAAAGACGGCAAATCACAGCTATTCTCAAATCCCTCAAATCAAAACAAAATGTGCTCGTATTCAATTTAACAGCAAGGTGTCTATCAACAATCTGGACTGGAGCCAAAGTCCAAAAAACTCGTATCTTATGTTTTTGGTTGGTATAATAAACGTAATTTATTTTGCAACCTTTCAATTCACCTGTGGTGATATAGAATTGCAGTTTTAAGATTTACAGTAGACTGCGTCAATTGAACAGTGCTGGGTGCTCAAAAGTCAAAAAACACGAAACTGTTATGTTTTGGATATAATAAAAGCTGTAATTTTTGCACTTTCAATTCACCTGTGGTGAATAAGAATTGCTGTTTTAGATTTACGTAGAATGCTGCTCAATGAACCGTGCTCGGGTGCGCAAAAGTCAAAAAACACGTAACTGTTATGTTTTGATATAATGAACGGTATTTTTTTGCACCATTCAATTCACCTGTGGTGAATATAGAATTGCTGTTTTAAGATTAACGTAGAGCGGCGTCATTGGAACCGTGCTGGGTGCGTCAAAAGTCAAAAACACGAAAACTGTTTATGTTATTGATATATATAAACTGTATTTTTTGCACCTTTCAATTCACCTGTGGTGAATATAGAATTGCTGATTTTAAAAGATTTACGTAGATGCTTGCGTCAATGAACAGTGCGGGTGCACAAAAGTCAAAAAACACGAAACGAGTTAAGTTTTGATATATTAAACGGTAATTTTTTTGCACCTTTCAATTCACCTGTGTGAATAGAGAATTGCGTTCTTAAGATTTACGTAGATTCTGCGTCAATGAACAGTGCTGGGTGCGCAAAAGTCAAAAAACACGTAACTGTTATGTTTTGATATAATAAACGGTATTTTTTGCACCTTTCAATTCACCTGTGGTGAATATAGAATTGCTGTTTTAAGATATTTACGTATATGCTGCGTCAATGAAGCAGTGCTGGTGCGCAAAATTCCAAAAACACGTAACTGTTATGTTTTGATATAATAACTGAATTATTTGGGCACCAATCAATTCACCCTGTGGTGAATATAGGAATAGCTGATTTTAAGATTTACTTAGATGCTTGCGTCAAAAACAGTGCTGGGTGCGCAAAAGTCAAAAAAACACTTAACTATTAGGTAATGATATAATAAACTGTATTTTTTTTGCACCTGCCAACCACCTGTTGTGAATATAGAATTGCTGTTTAAAGATTTCGACGTAGATGCTGCGTCATATGAACAGGCTGGGTGCGCAAAAGTCAAAAAACACGTAACTTTATGTTTTGATAAAATAAACGTATTTTTTTGCACCTTTCAATCACCTGTGGTGAATAGTAGGAATTGAGCTGTTTAAGATTTACGGTAGATGCAGCCTCAATGAACAGTGCTGGGGCGCAAAAAGTCAAAAAACAACTCTTGAAACTGTTTAAAGATTTTGATTAAAAAACGGTCTTTTTTGCAACCTTTCAATTCAACACTGTGGTGAATAATAGAATTGCTGTGTTAAGATTTACGTAGATCTGCGTCAATGAACAGTGCTGGTGCGCAAAGGTCAAAAAACCATGTAACTGTGAAGTTTTCTTAACGATACACAGTAATTTTTTTTGCAACAAACAACCTGTGCTGACTACAAGATTGCTGGTTGTAAATTTAAGTGCAAGGTGGATATATCAACATCACAGTGTAATGGGTAAAATTAGAACACCTATCTGAAATGTCAACTGATAAATAAAAGTTGGTAGTATTATGCACTAACAAAGAGACCTGCATTTTACAGAAAAGAAGTTTATATCCAAAATAAGATCAGGCTGCCCATAACCAGGAAATATTTCAATAGCAACCTGAAAATAAAAAAGATATTCCACTACAATGTCTACACAAGTCTTGTGTGAACTTTATCCAGAGTATCTTATAATAGATAGAGCCTTGTCTGTGTTCCGCCCCGGCCGCCCCCCCCCCCCCGCTCCCACCGCCCGTGAATTTACAGTGGTAGATTCTGCTTTAAAATCTCTAGCTAACAACATAAAATGTCAAAACCTAATCTAACTAAATTGGAAGTGATCACAGCTATAGTAGAGGTTCTCTGTGCAATAAATAGACATAATTTCGCTGAGGCTGTTTTGGCACACCGGCAGAAACGCAGGTCCCTATCCCAATGAAGACGCTGAGAGACACAGAGGAGAAACAGGAAACTCAGTTCTAATTTAAAAAAACGAGGTCAGTGATTTTTCCAGCCAATCTGCAACCATTACACATCCCAGTCATGACGTCGCACAACACATCTCACCCTGTTCTATTCTGGTAATCTGATTTGCTGGCCGCCAAAATTACAAGTGAATCGCCGAAAAGGCGCGATCTTAATAGAATGATGCACAGATTATAACCTAATTTATCGCATGATCTGGAAATTTCGATCACCATAAAAACCTTGCCGATTTCAACTTATGTCGATAAAAACGAGCTCAACACTACTGCTAAGGAAAATATGAAAAACATGGGACTCTTTAGTTTACAGTATTTGATCAAAGATTGTATTAAGCTCACCTCCCAAAACGTCCAATGGGATCCCAGAGCAGGTGGAGACCTCTACACTAACATGTTACCTCACTAGGCGTCAATCCAGACTGCAACTTCAGGGGAAAGGTAGAACTAGCAATTGTTAAGCCTGCAACTGTTAAAAGAGGCAGCTTGAGTGCAGCAAGCAATGAGATTGCCAAATCAAATGGACTAATAAAACATAATAAGGCTGTAGCACATCTAAAATAATATTCTGAAAAAACGCAAGCATAGGTGCACACAGAAAAGGCAATATATACATCTAAACACAAATAGCAGTGGCACACTAAAGACTAAAAGTAAAACCTCAAGGTATATAGAATAATGAAATGCTTACTGCTAAGGAAAAAATTGAAAAACCTGGGACTCTTAGTTTACAGTATTGATCAAAGATTGTAAAAAGCTCACCTCCATATCGTCAAGGAGGAATCTCCTTATTATTTTTTATAGTCCATTTGATATTGTCAATCTCATTGGCTTGCTGCACTCAGCTGCCTCTTTTAAACCAGTGCAGGATAATCCAATTGCTAGTTCCTACCATTCCCTGAAGTTGCAGTCTGGATTGATGCCTAGTGAGGTCACATGTTTAGTGTAGGGACTCACCTGCTCTGGGATCCCCTTAAACTTTTTGGAGGTGAGCTTAATACAATCTTTGACAAATACTGTAAACTAAAAGTCCCAGGTTTTCATATTTTCCTTAGCAGTAATGCTTTGCCAATATTCCTATATACCTTGAGGTTTTACTTAGTCTTTAGTGTGCCACTGATATTTGTGTTAGATGTATACTATTGCCTTTTCAGTGTGCACCTATGCTTGCGTTTTTCAGAATATATTTTAGATGTGCACAGCCTTATTATGTTTTATAGGCCTTCTTCTGTCTGACACCTGTTCCTTCATCCCCATTTCACCTCCACTTTCGCTCACACTCCCCTCCTTTGAGGTGCACTCTGTCTGCATCTACTCCCCCTTTAGCCTCCAAGTGTTCGTCATCGACCGACTACCAGGCCCTGCCACCGCCTTCCTCAACCACTTCGCCTCCTGGCAGCTCCACTTGCTTTTCACTGACATCCCTCCTCTCCTCCTGGGAGATTTCAAAATCTCATTTAAAACTTCTCACTAAGCTGCCAGCAAACTTCTTTCACTCTCCTCTTCCTTTGGCCTCTTACAGTGGACCTCTGGAGCCATTCACAAAGAGGGACACATGCAGGACCTCGTTTTCACCCGCCTTTGCCACTTATCTAACTTCTCAAACTCTCGCTATATCTGACCACAACTTGCTTACTTTCACCATACTCTCTACCCCACCTGTCCTTCCTGTCTCAAATCTAGTACACCCCCAGGCACACAGATTCAACTAAACAACTGAGACGAACTTCCAGAATTGCCGAACGCCGCTGGAAGAAAACTCGTTCCCTTAACGACCTTGCTTCATACAAACAATCACTCCTCAAATTCATGTCTGCTCTCATCTCTGCTAAACAGGATTACTTCACCACTATCATGTCCTTGTTGTCTCACAACCCCAGACAACTGTTCAACATGTTCAACTCTCTCCTCCATTCCCCAGCACTCCCTCCCCCATCTCTCCTCTTAGCAGATGATTTTGCCACTCACTTTCTAAACAAGGTCAACCTCATCAGAGAAAGCTTCACCCCACTGTCAAACTCCATACCTGCACAGCCCCCACCACCAGCCCCTAGACCTCTTCCTTCCTCACTGCTCAACTCTATACCTGCACAGTCCTCACTGCTCACCTTTACATCTGCACAGTCCCCAACACCCACCTCTATACCTGCACAGTCCCCCCACCAGCCCCTAGACCTGCACAGTCCGCACCCACAGCCTCTATTACTGCATAGTCCATACTGCCAGCCCCTATAGCTGCACAGTCTCCACCATCAGACACTATACCTCCACCGTCCTCACTGCCCACCTCTATACCTGCACAGTACCTACCACCAGCCCTGATACCTGCATAGTCACCACCATTCACCTCTATATCTGCACAATGCACTTCCCCCCTAACTTGTTTCTTCACGGTCATTCATGAAAAGCTTTCCTCTCTACTTTCCAAATCCAACCTCACTACCTGTAGTCTTGACCCACTGCCATCCCTCCTCATCCCAGACCTTATTGCTGTTATCTTCCCGGCCCTCACACATCTTTTCAACCTATCATTAACCTCTGGCATCTTCCCTTCCTCCTTTAAAAATGCTACCATCACACCCATCCTTAAAAAAACATCTCTTGAACCCTCCCCTCTGTCCAACTTTCGCCCCATCTCACTCATTCCTTAACTCTAATACTAGAGATGAGCAAGCAGTAAAAAGTTCTAGTTCAATTACAACCTCGAACTTTAGTGTGTTCGGATTGAGGTTCTATTCGAACTATAACTCGAAGCCCATTAAAGTCAATGGGATAAGATGTTCGGGTTAATTTTTATACCTATACAGGTAAGGAGAAGCTGTAATTACCATAACAGTAAATTGGATACATGGAACAACTTAGTGAATAAAAGTTGGCTCTAAGAGTGACAGGAAAAAATGAGAGGCTAAAATACTTCATTCCTTTCAATGGCTAACTGAAAAGATGAGGACAGCTTGCAAACAGGGGGCATAGCTATATTAGGTGCAGCAGTAGCAACTGCTATGGGGCCCTGTATCCTGAAGGGGCACAAAAGCTCCTTTGACACATAGAAGATTTGGAGATGGTGTGTTATACAATTACTGAACCCCCAAAACTGCAAAAACAGAACTTTTGGGCACTGAGTATGATTTAGCAAATCCAAGCACTCTGTATAATATATATCCATGTATATGAGAGGCGTCATGTGAGCCTGCAAATGACACCAAATAACAGCTTCTGGGTGTGGGAAAGATGCAGCCAGCAATACCAAACTACTTAAATATTGCTGGCTATGAGGAGGAAAACGCTATCTATCTAACTAAGAACAGTCTGTACAGAACAGAGAGTGAGCTGAAAATGGTGTTCACAAGGCAATACAGTGAAATATATATAACATGGTCATGTGATTTTAGCAGCCAATGAGAGCCCTACACCTCAGCAATGATGTCATGACACTTCTCTGTGCTCTGCACTGATTGGATGGCCTCCAAAAGTGCAGAAAGCTGCTTAAAATGAAACTGGAAATGGCGTATCAAACTAGAACTAGAACTTTACTTGAACGAACAGTAAAATGTTCAGTTTGGTTCGAGTTCTAAAAATTCTAGAAGTTCTACTAGAACTTATCTTTTCTAGAACAGTTTGATCAACACTACCTGATACTACAAAAATGCAACATCTTTCTCTGCGGCCTCCCATCAGGCACTCTTGCTCCCCTTCAAACCATGCTCAACTCTGCTCCGTCTTATCCACCTCTCTCCTCTACCAATCCACCCTACTCCTCTGCAAATCCCTTCACTGGCTACACATTGCCCAGCGAATTAATTTCAATTTACTAATCAAGACTTACAAGGCTCTCCATAACCTCTCTCCTCCATAAATCTCTGCCTTAATCTCCAGATATCTCCCCTCACGCAATCTCCACTCCACACAGGACCTTCTTCTCTCCTCTCCTCTTGTCAGCTCCTCACACAACCGTCTCCAAGACTTCTCTCGTGCTTCCCCTATATTCTGGAATTCACTACCCCAACACCATCAGACTATCCTCCACTTTTACCAGCTTCAAAAGTGACCTGAAAACCCATCTCTTCAGGATTGCCTATAACCAAAAAAAGCCCCCCTCCCCAAAAAACACCACCCAAAAAACATGTCTGCTCCTCCCCTTCTGTCTCTTTCCCCCTTTCCCTTTGTAGTTTAAAAACCCCTTCGCGGGCAGGGGCCCCATTTCTCCCTTTTGTACCAGTTGTTTTTTATTTATTGTAAACCATTTGTACTTTTTTTGACAATTTTTTGTATGAAAACCCTTCTTGAATGTCCCAACCCGGGGAAAAGGACCCCCTCAAAAATTAAATAAAAAATTTTCCCAAAAAAAGTAAAGGTCCCCCTAATAAAGGGCCAAACTTGACCAAATCAAAAAACACTCAATTTAAAAACACATTAAGGAAAAAAAAAAATGAACATACAAGAAAAAACGGTGCAAAAAAGAGCACACAAAAAAATTCAAAACTGAAAAAAAAACTTTTTGAAAAAAACCCAAAAAAATATTTCAAATTTGAATATTTTAATCCAACAAAAAGGTAGGAGTTGTTTTAAAGGGGGGGAAAAAGGGAACGCTAAAAGGGCCCCCACGCGAATGGGCCTAAAATAAGGGGTTTTGGCTCAGAAAGAGAGAAAAACCCCAAAAAATTATTTTCCTTTTCTGTTTTTTATGGGTTTCTGATAGGGGACCCGGTTGTTTTTGGGCTGTACTCAGAACCCCAATAGAACGGGGAAAATAGATTTGAGCGAAAGCATGATGGGGCTCTTTCATTCTAAACGGGCTTTTTTGGGGGCCCCCTTTCCCAAAATACTTTGTGGATTCAAGGTGGGAATTGCACCTGTGAACTTTTTTGGGGATACCCAAATTGATATTTTAACCCAAACTGTTTTATGGTGGGAAAAACCCCCTTAAAGGGGTTGTTTTCTTTTTAAATTAAAGGGGCTTCAGAAAAAGGGGGCCCGTGAAAAACAAGTAACTTTGCAATTAGATGTCATTAGAAAAGCCGGTCTTGTTTTTCACAGTATTCCCTTATCTTGGTTTCTTTTAAACACTGATCTCCGTCCTGGTGGGAATCCCTCCCCCTTGTATTTCCTAGCGAGAGCTCATTTACTTTTTCTGTTCCCCCCCCGGGTCGTTTTTTCACGGGAGGGAGCATTCCGGGTTCTCTCTCCTCGGGAGAAAGGGGGACCGGCACATTTTCCCCTCTGCACGGGCCAAAAAACAAAAAAAAACATTGGGCAGGGCTTTTTTACAATCGGGAAAACAGCCCCAATTTTGTGTGTTTTAACCCCTCCCTGACCCCAGTTTTAAGGGGGCCATAGAATTTCTCTCTGCACCCCTAGCGAAACCCCCAAAGCAGCGATTCTCCCAATCAGAAAACATAACAGTTGTGCCCCCGGTCCCCTAACTCTCCGGGGAAATAGAAGGGAGATCGTCCCGTTCATAGAAAGCGGGAAAACAACTTTAAAAAAAATCTCCAGGGGAGAGCAGACGGATTGGGTGCTCAAAAAATTTTTGAATGCAGCCTGTGGTATGTAAAACGCTTTTTTAAATAAGACGGCATAGGGAGGAACCCAGTAAAATTTGTGGATCATATAGGGTAGGGGGGAGTTCGGGCCCCCTTTCCTGAAACAGAAAAAGGGGGGGGGATGATTCACCCGCGGGGAGGGGAAGAAGCGCCCCTGAATTTCAAGAGTTGAGAAGCGATGCAGTATAAATCAGCTAAAACTAAAGGAAGAAATACCCCCCCCTTTTAAACTTAAAAGTTTGTCATCCATAAGTATGAAAAAAATTACCCAAAAATTTTTTTTTAAAAAAAAACCCAATTGTTTCACGCCAGGGCCAGTCCCGAAAATTTCGGGCCCGGGAGGGACTTTCACCATTCATTCTTCACATGTCACTACAACCAATACGGTCTCCCTGAATATGTTTAACACAGGACAAAATTGCGGATAGTTTTGATCAAAAACTGTTTTAAAGCCCCCCTTTGCCACAGCAAGCCCAAACCTCAAAAACAGGTGAAAACACGCTATGTTAACCCTTGGTGCCTTTTTCAGACCCCCAAAATTTAAGGGAGAGAGTTTCCCAAAGTAAAAAATTTACTCTACATTGTTTTTGAAAACCTGTGAAAGGGGGGAAAAAGGGGCAAAAGCAAAAGGGGGGGCCGGGTGTTTCCCCTCAAAACAAGTGACAAAAAAAAACAATATTCGGTCTGCCCATCCCAAAAATTTTTTTGGGAAAAATTTTTAAAAACAGGGGTGCAGGGTTTGGTGGGGCTTTTAAAATACAACACAACCCAAAATTTTTCGGGCCAAAACTGCTAGCACTCTACAAAGCATTCTGCTATTTTGGGAATACAAAAAAATTTTTTAAAGGTTCCTTGGGTTGTAGATTTTTGATCAAAAACTGGGGTATTCAAAATAGCAAAAAAAATTTTTTTGCGGGTTTTTCCCCCAATATGCCTTTTTGATTTTTTTTTTATTTGTATTAGTGTGCTGCCGTTTTGGGGATTGTGTTTGTTTTTTAAACTGTTTACATCAGCGTGCACGTATGTTTTTTCCCCAAAAAAATTTTTTTGGATGTGAACCCCAACCATTGTTTTTTTGGGTCTATGCCCCAATTTGTTTGGGTTTTGCATTTTTCCCTTTTTGAAGAATGAACAATGACATCATTGACCCAGATCAACAGGAACGGCTACAGCATTGGAACAGGTGGTTGTACAATTTAAAAGGGTTTTGCCACGATGTAATGTTGACGTGGGATCCTCCAAAATGGGTATTTAATCACTTTTCTAAATAAAAGGTGTTTTAAAAATATTGCAGCCCGAGGGGAGTACGGCTCCCTTACCTCCCCTTAGTTATTTAAAAACTTCAAAAAAATTTCGACCTGACAAGACCCTGGCGGGCCGGGAGTTTGGGCCCAGAGCACACTTCTTATCTGTTAAAGGGAGTTTGAAGAAGTTTTTAAAAGGCCCCGGGTTTTAAAAATTTAATGTTGTGTTTTGTATACAAAACCCACTTTATTTTAATGTGATTATCTGATTTAAAACCCCTGTTTTATTTTAGACAGAAAAAACATGAAAAAAGTTTTTAAGTGCTGTGGAGAAAAGGGGGGGGGCTTTTGTATACAAAAATCCACTAGTTGAGTTTGATTATTTTGGGTGAATTTTTTCACACGACCCCTTTTTATGCATGGCTCGTGTCTGGCTGTGCCCCTTCGCTCTCTCTGTCAACGGGGGTTTGTTTACTTTTGGGTTTTTTAGCAGAAAAGGGCGCCCCCTGGGAAACCCCCCCTTTTTAAGTTTTTTTTTAAAAATTTTCTTTTTTTAAAAAGCTTTCTCTGAAAAACGATACCCTTTTTAAAACCTTTTGGGGCCCCCCCAAATTTAATAGCTTTAAAAAATGCTAAACATTTTTTGGGCCGTTTTTGCTCTAGATTTGCGGAATTGCTAATTTTTTAAGGGTTGTTCCTTGCTGTTTTTTTTGGAAAAGTAAAAACATATAAGAAAAAAAACAGCTATCGGAATTTTAAAATCCGGGAAAAAGTTTAAAAAAGGGTCTTTTTTTTTGGGAAAATGATGAAAAAAAAAAAAAGGTTTTAGAGGGTAAAAGGGAGGGGGTTTCCAAAAAAAGGGTAAACAGAACCCATTTTTGATAGATTTTTAAAATTTTGGGGGAAAAAAAAATTTTGGATAAATTTCCCATTTGATTGTTTGTACTTGCAAATTTTTTTATCAAAATTTGTGGGGCAGTATTTTAGCAAAATTTTACAGGGCCGATATCCCATACAAATACCCAGGGGTAAAAAATCATTAGTGAAAACATGTGGGAAAATATTTCTTGCAACTTGCAACGTACTGCCCACCTGTGACACATCCAGACATCAATAAAGCTTGTAAAATTTTCTTGACCATTGAAAATGCGAAAGAAAAGGAATTACAAACCCCCCCCCCTTTTAAAATTCGGGAGCTATTTTTCAAAAAAATTTTTTTATGAATAAAGGATAACACAGAAAAAAAATTTTTTGCCCTTTTTAAATTTTTTTTATATAAAAAGAAAAGGGGCAGATTTATTTTACAAACATTTTAAAACCCAGAATTTTTCCAAAACACTATTTTAAAAAGGGGCCCCATCTGCATGTTTTTCTCCCTATCTGAAAATGAAATCAGAAAAACCCTTTCCCCTTTTTTTTGATCAATTGGGAATTTAAAATTTTTATTTTTTGGAAAAATTTGCCAAAATTCTGAGAGAGAAAAATTTTTTAAAGGCTTTTTCCTTATTTTTGAAAAGCAAAATTTTAATTTCCCTTTGGATTACCATCCCTTTAAAAAATTGGGGACGGGCCCATTTTATGATTTCATATCGGGGGAAAGTTTTCGATGGGGTTTTTGGCAACATCTAAATTTAAAAAGGGGTTTTTTGCCAAGAAGTAATTCCCCTTACCAAAACAGGCTGATATTTCCCCCTTTTGGGGGCCCTGAAAAAAGGGGGTTTGTTTTTCCCTTTGTTAAAAAAAACAGTACTCCTCTGTATGCCCTTTCCCCCAACCCCCATGCATTTTTCCTAAAAACTCAGTTCTTTTGTTGTTAAAATTTTTCGTTTTGGGGCAAATCCCAACAGAGGAAAACTTTTTGCAAAAAGCTATACATTTTTTTTCTCCCTCAAATTTTGCTCGGAGAGAAGTTTAATTTTCAGCGGGGCACCTTTTAATGCCTTAAAGCCCGAAACGTTTAAGGGGGAAGGGGGGGGGGCCTTGGGAGGGTTTAGGAATTTGTCGGGCTTTTATTCAGGTTTAATTTTTTTTAAAACCAGGGGGATTCTCTTTTCAAGAGAAACAAAAATCGTTTCCTCAGCCCCCTTCAAAGTTTCATTCATTTTTCCCCTGCCACCCAGAAAGAAGGCAAACAACGCAACGGGGGCCAGATAAAGTTTCCTGGTGTGTCAAATGAAACCCGTCAGGTAAAAAAGGGGCACTTATTCGGGCCCTGTAGATCCCCACGGGGTTTCATTTTTTTTGATGACATTATTTTTAAAAAAAGTGATTAAAACCCATTTTGGGGACCCCCCAAAACGTCAAAAATTTTAGATCGGGGAAAAAACCTTTTTAATTAAAAGGAACACTGGGGTTGTTTTTTTAAATCACACCAGAAACAAAATGCTTCTGTGGGTAACATCAGGGGAAAGCCCTAAAAAAAATCACCCAAGATTTTCGGGAAAGGGAATTGGGGGAAAATTTCCCAAAAGTCGGGGTTAAATTTTTGGGGTGAAAATTTTCCCAGATACCTGAAGGTGCCTCTTTCATCTGTACAAAAAATTTATACACAAGTAAAAACAAGAGGGGAATTTGCCCAGCCATCAAAACCACTAGGAAGGGGGAGGGGTTTGTGTCTCGGAGAATGGGGTAAAAACCCCGGGATCCCCGATGGGGGTTTGGGGTCAGGTCTATAAATGTCAGGGTGGGACTCACAGTATGGCCTTTTAGGATAAACCTGGCCCGGTTTGCCCAAAGAAAAACCTTTGAATGTCCCCAACTACCCGCCCCACGTGGCACCTGACAATGATGACAGATAAACCCAAGGGTTTGGGGATAGTTGTTGCTACCCCTTTAATTAGCAGGCGAGGTAATAAAGATTAACGTTATGATGAAGGGAAATAGTGAAAATTCACCCCCCAAAAAACCCGGGTGCAAAAGGAATATTCCCAAATAACAGGGTTTAAATAGTTTTTTTAATTTTTCTTTTCCCAGTTGTAGGTACCTGGGGATTTACAAAATTTTTGATGCTAATGATGGGGCCGCATTCCCGGGGGCTATGCCTAAAAGGGCCCGGGTCCCCATAAAAAACAGAACGGGGGACTGTGAGGGGGACCCTTTAAGTTTCAAAAGTCCAGCTATGGGGTTTTTAAATCCCCTTCCCCCCAGGAAATTACTTTAGAACTGTGTATTGATCCCGGCCCTTGGGTGAACCGGTCTTAGTATTTGGGGGGGTTGCAGGGCGGGGATTCAGAGGAAAATGCTGTCCGTGGAAAAAACATGAATTTTAGGAAAAGAAAGGGATTCCCCGTAAATACAGAAAAAAAAGGCTAATACTTCTTTGGTTTTGGGGGGAAATGGGGATATTTTTAAAAGCTACCGCACTGGTTGTATTCAGCCCCTTTTGCCCAAACACACTCTGGGAGATCCCGCCAAAGGTTTTCTAAAAAGAACTTTTTTCTCCGGCCCAAACAGGAAAAGCCTGATTGGGGGTTGGAGGTCAAACCCGGGTTTTTTAAAAGGAAAAATTTTTGGTTTTTACATTTAAGGGCACATTCATAAGACTCGACAAAAAGGATCTTTTTGGGGAAAAGTTTTTTCTAAAGCATCCACAAAAAAGGCCCTAGTTTGCAAACTCCTTTTAAAAAGGGTGCTGGCTTTTATAAAATGGGAAAAAAAAGAGTTTGGGGGGGAAAATCCCCGTTTTTTAAAAGTCCATTATTACTATTGCCCGCAAGGGGCTATTAAAGGGAAAAAGGGACGGGGCGTACCGGGGCCCCTTACAAATGGCTTTGGGCCGAAAATGTCATAAACAACCCCAAAACAAAAAAGGAAAAAAACCCCCCGTTAAGATGCTAGTTTGGGGGCTGGTTCGATTGGGGTCATTTTCCACAGTGAAATAAAACTATGGGGTTTAAAGACAATCAGTTGCCGGGAAGAAAACCCCTTAAATCCAAAAGAACCATAAAAGCCCCGATTTAAAGTTGCAAAAGCACAAAAAAGAAAAAAAAGGGCCTACATTTTTGGAGACATGTCCTGTGGTCCCAAAAAAACTAAAAAATTTAAAATTTTTGGGCCCTAAAGCCCTTGTTACATTTGGGGAAAGGGGAAAAAGGGGGGAAGCTTTTTGGGGGTAAGAACACTGTTTTCCAAAATGTGAAACCCAAAAAGGGGGCACATTTATGTTGTGGGGTTGTTTTGCTGCAGGAGGAACTGTTTTCACTTTCACAAAATAGTTGGGAAACATGGGGAAAAAAATTTAGGTGTCTTTAAAACAAAAGCCAGGAAAAAATTTTTAAAACTTGGGCAAAAAGGTTTTTTCCAAAAGGAAAATGACCTGAAGCATACTGCCCAAAAATGGTTAAAAATGTGGCTTAATGAGAACTAAGGGAATTTTCTTTTGGAGTGGGCCCCTTTACAAAGCCCTGATCTCAATCCTATTGGGGAAATTTTTTGGGTGAAGGGGAAAAAAAAAGGGGAGGTGTGAGCAAAGGACCTACAAAAAAATGGCTCAGTTACACCAGTTTTTTTCAGGGGAAAAGGGCCAAAAATTCCCACCAACTATTTTAGAATTTTTTAAAAGGGAACCCAAAAAAAATTTGATCCAAATCATTTCAATTTTAAAGGGGAATGCCCACCAAATTTTTTTAAAGAAATGTAGGGAAACTGTTGACTTTTCAGAAAGTAATGAAAAAAGCCTTTAAAAAAAAACTCTTTTCTTTATATTAAAGGGAACATGTAGTTGAAACCAGAAGGGTTTCTTTCCCCTATGTTGGAAATTTTTTTGCCATATGCATGTAAAACCCCCAAATTTTTGCAAACGATTAGGCGCTAAAAAGTTTAAAAATTTCCTTTGAAATTCTCCTTTAAAAAAGTTTTTTCATTTAGTTCTCTCCCTTTATTTTTATTGGGGAAACCTAAATTTTTGCCATTTGATGGGCTAGGTTTTTTTCCCCTAGACAAAAAGAATGGGGGGGAAAAGCGCACAAGTGCAGGAATTTTCCATTTCTCCCCGGGACGGTCGGGCCCCTTTTTTATGAAACTGGCCCAAAGGGGGGGTTTTGCCCCCCCAAACCCGGAAAAGGGAAAAAACCAAATTTTTCTTATAAAGTTTTTTGTTTAGCCCCCCCCCTTTTTCCATTCCAACAAGGCCTTTTTTTGTTTTTGCCGCCCCCAAACCCCATAATAATTCCCTTTAAAATTTTGGGGGTTGGAAAATGGGGTTTAAAATTTTCCCCGGGGTCCCCCTTTTTTTTATTTGGGGGAAAATTTCCGGGGAATTTAGCCAAAGCACAAAAAAAAAAAGGGGAAAAAAGGAAACCAAAACCACCTTTTTTTATTTTCTAAAATGAAATTTTTCTTCTTAACCTTTTTGTTTATTGAAACAAATTGTTTCTTATGTAAATTTTCGGAAAAAAAATTTTCCCTTTGCTTTTAGGAAGTCTGTATGCAAAGTGTACAATCCATTTAATTGCAGTAATTTTTTTTTAAGAAATTTGCCATTTTTTTTTAATTAGAAAAAAGATTTTTCAAATGGGCATTTTTTGGCAGGTGAATTATTTTGTATTGATTTTTTTTTTTTTCATTTTCCCATTTAATAAGCACTGTATTTTTTTCTTTATAGAATCGGGAAAACCCAAAATTTTAAATTTGTATATGTTAAGCAATGTTACCAAAACCCGTGGGTCCCATGCGGTGGGCTACAAAAAAACCCCCCATGCTATACTGGCCCGCTGAAAGCCCTGTTTCCCCAAAAGCAAAGAAAAATTCCTTACATTACTAACCAGAACTTTTTACCCCCCCCATTGATTTTTAATTTTAAAGATTTTTTTTTTTAAATGTTAAATTTTACATTTGTTTTTAACAGTTTTTTGGTGGGCCCAAAAATGCCTCCTTTTTTGCCTCCCAAAAATTTAAAGTTTTTTTACTTTTTTTTATTTATAAAAACAGTAGATTAAAATAAGCATTAAACGTTTTCAGTACTCTCTTATAGATGAAAGGAGTGCCATGCACTTGTCACATATGGGTGGAAAGTATGGATTTGTATTTGGTTTTGGGCCCTGGGGTTTGGGAAAATCCCGAACAAAGTTGGAGTGGTAAAGGAAATTAAATTTCCCAAACCCCAAAATTTAAAAGGGGTTTATTAAAAAAAATTTTTGTTAAATTAATTTAAATTTTTTCTCACCTTGGGTTTCCCCCTAGGGGTTTGGGCAAATTTATTGAAAAACAGGGAAAATTTAAGAAAAATGTCCTTCATGTGGGCTCTTCCCAAAAGGAAAAAACAAACAGAGAATTTAAAAATTTAAGCCCCCTCAAAGAAACCAGTCTTTTTATCCCTAAACTAAATGATTTCCCCCTTTATTTAGGAAAAAACCAAGGCCTAATTTTTTTCAAGGTTTTGGAATGCTTTGGAAAGGAAAAAAAGCTGCCCCATCTCTCTAGTGGCAGAGCACAGTGGCAGACTGAAGTGCCTGGGTCCCACCAGTGGAGTTGATTTTAGTGGCCTACCAGTTAACTTGATTCTTGTGGCCCAACAATGAAGTTGATTTTGTTTTCCCAAACCCGTTTGAGTTGGGGTCTTTGGGGTTTCCCCGCAGTGGGGTTTATTTTTTTGACCAAACCGTTAAATCGATTTTGGGGCCCCCAAAAATGGGTTTTTCTTTCCAGCCCCCCAGTATAAATTGGGTTTCCAAAATCCCTCCCACAGTGATCATAGATAAAAAATAAAAAAAACTGCAAATTTAATCTTTTCCTTTTTTGCCCCCCCCCTTTCTCTGCCTTTCTTGGTGAAAACACCACCAGGCTCATGAGCCGCGGCCATGGTTACCCCTGCTCCCCTGTGGGCCAATCTGAGCCTGGCAGCATGTCTACTGCACTCAGCCACTTCACAGCTCTGAGGCCCAAATTCCCGTTTCCCTTTCCCCGATGAAGACCACTTTCCCGGAAAGCATTGAGAGAAAAATTTAACCCAAAAAGGGCCCTTTAAGTGTGCCAAATGATAACATTTTTAAAAAAACAAACTTGTCCTGCAAAAACAAGCCCTTATACAGCTATATAGATAGAAAAATAAATAAAATAATGGCTCTTTCAAAGCAAGGATGAAAAAGATAGAAACAACCAAATGAAAATGGGCCAGTCCTTATAGGACCATGATAGGGTTAAGGAAGGCATTTTGTCGCTCACTCTCTCTTTTTTATAAGAAAAATGATAGATTTGGAGAATCTGTAGAAATAGAAAACACAGGTTGGCTCAATTATGGGGACCACAGAGGGGCAAACGAGGAGGTCTGCAGCTCAGCAGTACATGATAGTGGAACAGAAAATTCCAATTTCCTTTTAAAGATGAGGTCAGCAATTTACATAAGATGATCTTAAAGGAATTGTTCCCATCTACAACACTGTACTCTGTTATCTCCGTCAGTCATACAGTTGGGAAAATACTGTATATACTTGAGCATAAGCCAACTTTTTCAGCACATTTCTTATGCTGGAAAAGCCCCCTGTGGCTTATTCTCGAGGCATGCATGATCGCGGGTCGGCAAAGTGAGGCGCATTTCAGCGCTCGACAGCTCCGACAGGCAGACCTAGTTGAATGTGGTCTAAATGAGCCGGAGGAGGCGAAGCGAAGCGAGAACGTAAAATCAGAGGAAAAATATATAGGATCGCAAAAGAAATACATCTCAGCTCTCAGCTCCGTGAGACATGCAGTATGAATCAAAAAAATAATTTTTATTAGGTGTAAAACATTATCTGAAAAAGAGCTCAAACCTTCTAAAAAAATACATAAATAAAATCACTTTCCAAAAATCAAGAACGGCGCTACATCAGGAATTAGGATCTCGGAAATTGCCTTTTTACTGTATTTTGAACTGTCCCGCCTTTGCATTTGATTGCTCAATACTACTCCCTAGGTTATAATGGTTCACTGTCGCTCCTATTCTGATTGGTTGGTTTCTGCCGACCAATGAGAAGCGCTTACAGAATTTGAATTACTGTATTTCCTGGCAATTTCCTATATCGCAATTCCTGATGTAGCGCCAGTGACGGTGACTAACGCGTTGTTATTGATTTTATTTATGTATGTTTATAGAAGGTTTTAGCTCTTTTACAGAGAATGTTTTACACTTAATAAAAACGATTTATTTACTAATACTCCATGCCTCACGGAGCTAAAAGCAGAGATATCATTGCCCCGATCTCTCCATAGACTACAATGGAACAAAGTAGCGCGCACTCTGATTGGCCGGGATAGCCAAGCCCCTGCTAGTTCAACCAATCAGCTCTTTTCTGCCTTTTTACTGTATTTTGAACTGTCCCGCCTTTGCATTTGATTGGTCAATACTCCTCCATAGGTTATAATGGGTCACTGTTGCTCCTATTCTGATTGGCTGGTTTCTGCCGACCAATGAGAAGAGCTTACAGAATTTGAATTACTGTATTTCCCGGCAATTTTCCATATCGCAATTCCTGATGTTGCGCCAGTGACGGTGACAAACGCCTTCTTATTGATTTTATTTATGTATGTTTTCAGAAGGTTTTAGCTCTTTTTCAGAGAATGTTTTACACCTCATAAAAACGATTTATTTACTAATACTCCATGCCGCACGGAGCTGAGATTTCAGTGCCCCCATCTCTCCATAGACTACAATGGGACAAAGTAGCGCGCACTCTGATTGGCCGGGATAGCCAAGCCCCTGCTAGTTCAACCAATCAGCTCTTTTCTGCATTTTTACTGTATTCTGAACTGTCCCGCCTTTTCATGTGATTGGTCAATACTCCTCCATAGGTTTTAATGGGACACTGTCGCTCCTATTCTGATTGGCTGGTTTATGCCGACCAATGAGAAGAGCTTACAGAATTTGAATTACTGTATTTACCGGCAATTTCCAATATCCAAATTCCTGATGTTGCGCCGTTCTTGATTTTTTGTTAGTGATTTTTTTTATGTATGTTTATAGAAGGTTTGAGCTCTTTTTCAGATAATGTTTTACACATAATAAAAAGATTTTTTGGAATCATACTCCATGCCTCACAGAGCTGAGAGCTGATATTGATTTCTTGAGCGATCTTATATATTTTTCCTTTAATTTTTAATGATCCACTACTTTTAATCGCTTTTAAATAGCTTTGATTTTTCTCTTTATTCATTCATTCATTAGAAAGACAACTATTTTTGCTATTCACTAACATGTTTAATGATTTCTTGCTCATTTCCAGCCTGTCTCGAATCGGAATACATGTTAGACGCAGTCCTTCTGCGCCTTATTCCCGCACTGCGCCTCACACACTGGTGAGGCGCAGGGAACTTTTCACCGCATGTATGAGCGCACCTCCTCGGGCGGCGAATCTTAGGCGCAGCGCCGCACTGTGCCTAAGTCCCGCACTGCGCCTCACACACTGGCGAGGCGCAGTGGACTTTACACTGCATGTATGAGCGCACCTCGGGCGCCGACATACATTAGGCACCGCTTTCACGTTCGAGCGCTCGAAAACGCGCGCTCGAACGTGCCGAGAGTCATACATGTCGCCCATGATGTTAAAAAAACTTTTCAAGGTTGAAGATACGTTGAATACATCGGATTCAATGCATCTAGGGGAAACAACAAATGAGAGCAACCCTAGGGGGTGACATATGGATACATCTACAAATGAATTTATCAATAAATTGTTTACGGAGCAAGTATCTCTGTTGAGTTTGCAACAACTTGGGAAGGAAAATATACAGTAGGACAGACACAAACACACATACATAACGGGAAAGTGAAAAAACAGAATTCAAAGTTTTATCCATGGAAAGCCAGAAATTAAATAATTGATAGATTAAAGAGAACTCTGAAAGTTACATCAGGAATCTACTATAATTGCACAGAAACAAAAAAATAAATTTAAACAGGACACAAAGGAAAGCCAGAGAATCTCTGAGTAAAAATGAACAAATTATTATACACACATCTGATAATGGTGGTAAAATCGTGGTATTAAATAAAAAAATTTACATAGATATGGGTTTAGTCATTTTACAGAATGTGACCATGTATAGAAAACTGCAAGGAAATCCAACTGAAGCTTTCATGGGGATCTTGAGGCATCTCATTGTGGCGGGACTGAATCTTGGGATCTCTGAGGAAAATGAGTTAATATTTTTGTACAATGCTAACCAGGTAGTGTCACTTTTCCATGGACTTTCGAAGATCCATAAATCAGTCACATTCCCTCCTTTGAGACTTCCTCTTCCACTTGCTGTCGGGGTTCCTCAGGGGTCCGTTCTTGGTCCTCTCCTCTTCTCAATCTATACAGCCCCCATTGGACAAACAATCAGCAGATTTGGCTTCCAGTACCATCTCTACGCTGATGACACCCAATTATACACCTCCTCCCGAAACATCACTCCAGCCTTGCTACAAAACACCAGTGACTGTATGTCTGCTGTCTCTGACATCATGTCCTCCCTGTATCTTAAACTAAACCTCACTAAAACTGAACTTCTAGTCATCCCACCATCTACTAACAGACCTTACCCTGGCATTTCTGTCTCAGTGTGTGGCACCACCATAACTCCTAGGCAGCAGGCCCGCTTTCTTGGGGTTATACTAGATTCCGATCTGTCTTTCTTCCCCTATATCCAGGCCCCCTTCACATTTAAATACTAAAAAAGTTAAACATACTTGGTATGTGTAACAAAGTCTGATCTATTAAAATCTAACATAATTATCCCACACACTTAAAATTCCAGATGCCAATATTGTGTTTTTTTGGTCATTTCAGGTCCCATAATGATTGGAATATAAGTGATCACAAAAGTCCCATCTATCACATCTATCTACTGGTACCAATAAAAATTGCACTTCAGGCTGCAAAAAATGCATCCTCAATCAGGTTTATGGGTGGAAGTGCAAAAAATTACTGGTTGCAGAAAATGGTGCTATGGCACAAATTTAAAAAATAGAAAATTTGGGAATATTTTATGGTTCTATAACATAATAAAAACCCTACATGTTTGGTATTGTCATAATCGGATCAACCTAGAGAATACAGAAATGTATACATCATTTATACCAGAGAGTGAACACTGTAAAAAAAAAAAAAAAAAAAACGCTTTTTGACCCAGTTACAATTTTTTTGCAGTTTCCCAGTATATTCTTTGGTACAGTGAATTACAAAAGTAAAAATTACATTATCCCACAAAACAAAAGCCCTCATACTGTATGTCTATGTAGATGGAAAAATAAAAAAACTATGGGTTTGGGAAGGCGTAGATGAAAAAACGAACGTGCGCTGTTTAATCCCTTAGACGTTGCACACTGTTCCTCACTTCGATAGGAGCACCAGCGGAGAAATTGCTTCCATTGCTTCCATGTTTCCTGTTTTACTACTTCCTACCCCAGGCAGGAAGTAGTAAAACCACCATCTTTGTATACCCTAATGCATTGTATTACAATGCATTAGGCCGTAAAAATGATCGCACCCTCTAATGGTGAGTAACCTAGAGTGACTCAAAGTTAAAGTAAAAAAATTAAGTGTAAAAAATATTAAAAGTCCATATCACCCCCCTTTGCCATTTTGCAAATAAATAAAATAATAAAAAAGTTACACATATTTGGTATCGCTGGGATATAACATTATTTATACAATACGCTGAACACCGTAGAAGAAAAAAAATTCCAAACATCAAAATTGCATTTTTTTTGAACACTTCACATTCCATAAAAATTTAAATAAATTTAATCAGAAAAGTCGCATGTATTCCAAACTGGTAGCAATAAAAAGTACACGTCAGCCTGCAAAAATGCTCTTCATTCAAGTTCATAGGTCTTAGTACAAAAAAGTTATCGGACGTAGAAAATGGCACCGTGGCGCAAATTTCAAAAATAGAGAATACTTGGAATTTTTTTTACGGTACCAAAACATAAAGGAAACTGTACACGTTTGGTGTTGCCGGATTCACATCAACCTGTAGAATACAGAGAACACATAATTTATACCGAAGATTTAAACGCCATAAAAACTAAACTTCTGCAAACATGGCATAAGTACTTTTTTTCACATTTTGCCCCACTTAGAATTTTTTAGCAGTTTCCCAGTATATTCTATGGTAATATGAATAACACCATTAGAAAATACATCGTGTCCTGCAAAATAAAACCCCTGATATGTTTATGTGGATGGAAAAATAAAAAAGTTATGGTTCTTGGAAGGCGAGGAGGGAAAAACAAACAGGGAAAAAAATAGGCCTCAGCGTTAAGGGGTTGAACAATTTTTTTGTCTGCTGAACAACCCTTTTAATCACAGCTCCATTTCCACACAGGACACTGCAGCCCTGTTCTTTTGACTCATGCAGGTCTCAGAAGTGGGACCGCCGTGTTTTGCTGTTGAACAGCTCTCCTATAGGAAGGTGTTACTTCATGAGCCTTGGAACAACCCCTGCTTTTTTTTAGAAACACTTGCCAAAAATTAAGACTCAGAACATGGTGATATTTCCATCTCCACCAACTTCCCTTACACTTCTTCAAATAATGCAATAACATAGCTTCATGGGAAGTTATATAGTTATACAACATATACTGCATATACTGTGTGGTTTGTCAAAAGTAGCACTTATATTGAAATGACAAAACCTGTCCTATAGAATATGGAAGAAAAAGAGATAAATTTGTCCTGTAGCTAAATTCTTCCTTAACTTTAACAAATGTAACCAAACTAATTTGACAGATTGAGTCATCAGGCAGATTAGGTGTAGAATTAGAGGTGGCAACTGGTACAAAAACCAAGATGAATCATGTGTTAGATTCTGAGCCCAATAGCAGTGACTATTCCTTAGGAAAGATAAAATACAGTCATATTGAATGGGAAGTAAGAGGCAATACTTGTGTGCAGAATTTGTGATCTACTTAGGTTTGGTTTTATAATGTCTGTTTCATTACGCTTTGGCACTTCAGACTGAATTTATGTATTTTTTTAAATAAAAATGTAAAATTTTGATTATTTTCGCGTAAAACAAAAAGTATAATTCATTAATGCAGAACTCGCTTATCTTTTCTCCCTGCACTATGGATATCTACTTCATGTGTTTAGTAGAGCTATTTATGTGGTAGTAGCTTTGCAAGGTTAAGTTTGTCTCTAATTGTTGTTTAGATGCTATCAAATAATATTTTCCAAGTCCTCAATGGAGAAATACAGGTAATTCCAGAAGGTTCACTTACATTTTATCCGTGCACTGAGGATATTTACTCAATGTAACCAAACTAATTTGACAGATTGAGTCATCAGGCAGATTAGGAGTAGAATTAGAGGTGGTAACTGGTACAAAAACCAAGATGAATCATGTGTTAGATTCTGAGCCCAACAGCAGTGACTATTCCTTAGGAAAGATAAAATACAGTCATATTGAATGGGACGTAATAGGCAATACTTGTGTGCAGAATTTGTGATCTACTTAGGTTTTGTTTTATATTGTCTGTTTCATTACGCTTTGGCACTTCAGACTGAATTTATATATTTTTTTAAAATAAAAATGTAACATTTTGATTATTTTCGTGTAAAACAAAAAGTATAATTAATTAATACAGAGCTTGCTTACCTTTTCTCCCTGCACTATGGATAGCTACTTCACATGTTTAATAGAGCTATTTATGTGGTAGTAGCTTTGTAAGGTTAAGTTTGTCTCTGCTATTTAGATGCTATCAGATAATATTTTCCAAGTCATCAATGGAGAAACACAGGTAATTCCACAAGGTTCACTTATATTTTCTCCCTGCACTGAGGATATTAACTTAATGTGCTTAAA
Organism: Phyllomedusa bahiana; assembly: GCA_025379985.1. Lineage (NCBI taxonomy): Eukaryota > Metazoa > Chordata > Amphibia > Anura > Hylidae > Phyllomedusa > Phyllomedusa bahiana. The sequence continues at coordinate 71,736 of JAODAL010004958.1, read as the reverse complement.
GGAGTTGTCTCACTACAGGCTTTCAGCCTACTTCAATGTGTCTAGCAGCAAAGGATTTTTGAATTCAGGGGCATGCTTCTTGTCTGCCTCTTCTCCTTCCCCTTCCTCCCTCCCCTCAGCACACAGACAGCTCTCCTCCTAGGATTGCAGGGGAAGGGCGAGGGGGTTTGCTGCCAGGGTTAACCCTGTGTGTGCCTGCCTAGATCTGCTGCTCACTGCTGAATCAGCTCCACTGTGCTGTGGCCGAGCTCTTGCTGCTCCTCTCCATAGAGTCAGGAGACAGCAGGGAGAGGGCTGATCTATGAGTAGCTATGGAGCCAGAGGTCTGTGAAGCTGTGTATGCTAATATCAGTGTTCCTTTACCCCCTGCTTAGCATACAAATCTCCACTGACATCTCAAGCAACAACAAACAAACCCTGTCAGAACAGACACAGGGCAGCTGTGAAGTGTGTTACTATAATCACAATGTGTCACTAACACAGCAGAGCAGGGAGGGATATGAACCGTTCACATGCCTCCCTGATCTGTTCTATGAGTATAGCCAGAGCTCCACAGACACATCATGATTATAGTAACACACTTCACTGCATTCACATCGTACTGACCACAGATCAGCCTCACCTCTGCTCTCCTCAATCTGTGTAGAGAGCAGGAGGGAGCAGGCACACACAGGGTTAATCCACACAGACACAGAGGCCAGAGCCCCCCCCCTCCCTTCCCTACAGAAGCATAATGTGCAGGAGGGGCTCTGTGCTCAGACCTGTATTCAGAAGCAGATGAGTCACCAGCACTGGCAGCCAGTGAGATAACAATCAACAGGTCGGCTGCTATAGTGATATCAGAAGCTGATGCACTCCTACTACCAGGGATAACTCAAAATCAGTAGGACATTTGTAATGAACATATATTGCAAAGCTGCTTGTTTTTTAAAGATCTTTTAATTCAAACCCAATCATTGTAGCGAGACAACCCCTTTAATTAAAAGACATGAACATGGTAAATATTTGTCTGTTACTTGTTAGATTGTGTTTCTACTGTATAATTGAGATTTACTGTCATGATTAGCGGAAAAGAACCCAGTTTGGTTTGGTCGCGGTCGGGCCCCAATGCGACGTAAGCCTGGTTTCTGAATAGTTTTTCATTTGTGTTTACTAGTGTGAACTGGGTTTTCCCCCTGTATTTGATTGTTTCCCCTGGCCGACGCGGGGCCCAGGATATTCCAGCATATGGGTTAAACCCTGGCTCCTTGTCCTGGGTTTTTGACGCTTACCTTCTATTGGTCTTCCGTTTCTTTCCCCCTATTCCCTTTGTCCTTATTCTCCTGGAAGGTTTTTAAAAGTGCTTTCTGTTTCCTCTCCTTGCTGGTTATACGGGGTCTGTTTTTGCCTATTACTCCCCCTCTCTTTTGTGCCTCCCGGGTTTTATCTTACTCTGTTTGGATCAGTTTATTCTTCTGTTCTGTTTTTGTCCCCGCGTTCCTGATGTTACCGACTTGGGCTTGCTTGACCTTCCTTATTGTGTTTGTTTGTTTGTCTGCGTTTGTGTTCTACATATTAAGTGTAGTGTAGTCTTCGGTTGGGGGGCCGCCCTTTTAAGGGTTGGGCCCCCCAAAAGGCAGGGACAGGGGTTGGGATCAGTGTCAGGGCCTACACTGTCTGTTTTTCGTGTGCCCCTGACGGATCCTTAAATTAAAAACACCCCTCCCCCAGTCGACTCTCCTGGGGTTTAAATATAGTCCCCGACTTTGGGGGTCACCGCCCGCTTGGATGAGTTGAAATCAGTTTCGGGGGATGGCGGGGCTTATTAATAAGTCTCGCAGGTCGGGATGCCATAAAAACCCCCGGTACTGGATTGCCCCCCGTTGTGTCCCTCCTGCCCCTTTTTTTTGTGGACCTAGCATACGTCTAGTCTAAAATGTTCTACTGATCGCTTTGAGGGAAAAACCCCCCCCCCTACAGTTCCGAACTTCAGGGAATCATGTAATCTATTTTTTGCTTAACTTTTTTCCCACGAGGCTGGAAATTAGAGTTGTTGTGTCCTCCCCGGGCCCCCCCCAGGTTTGGGCATTAGCTAGCCCCTAAAGCCCCTGAGTGGGATCAGTGGACAGATTTTTTTTGGCTTTAGGACGGTTTATGAAAAAATAAACCATGTGGCATGGGCAGGACTCATTTGTATTATTCAGCAGGGCCCCGCTCGGTGAAGATTTTTCCGAGTTCCGCCAATGGTGTACGTTTCTGGGTGGGGGAAACCCCCCTTAAAGCCCCTTTTCAGAAAAGGGGGCTGTCGATCCAAAAAAGGATGTGTGGTCAGCCATCCAATCCTGAGCCCCCTGAGTGATTTTATGACTCTAGTCGTGACTATTGAAGAAGACAAAGGGGAGAGACGCAGGAAAAAAAACGGGGGTTTGACTGTTAGCTCAAGTAAGGCTTCCTGAAAAACCTGCTTTTTTTCTTTGGGTTCTTCTCTCCCATCTCCCTCTAGTCTTCTGGAAAAGAACCCCCGGTGTTGGGTTTTACATTGCTGCCACCCGGGGGAGACCCGGTTGGAGAACACCCTTGTGCCTTTATTGCGGGAAGCCTACCCTTTTTTGAAAACGTCCTATTAGGGGTAATTACCCCAAGGAAACACCGAACGTCTGCGCAATTTCAGAAAAATAACTCAGATGTACAGGTACTCCCCAACTCAATAACAAGTTTTTTTTGCCCGTAACATTTGGTTTAGCTCCAAGACTTTTGCTTGTCGTGCATGATTGACTCGGGTGCTGTGCTAATTTCTCAGTATGGCTGTTGCTAAGGCCTTAGGTTTGGAACTTGTTGCTTTGTGTTCTCCCTTTTTTGTTTCAGGTGTATTCTACTCCCTAAAAGGGGGGAAAAATACAATTTGTACTGCTGAGGTCAATTTTAAGGTTGGGAGGGTTTGCATACATAAAAATTTCATTTTTTGTATTTGAGAACTCTGCAGAGATTATTCTTGGGTTGCCCGGCTCCGCCCCCAAATCCCGGGTTGACTGGAGAACCACTGAGTTGAAAAATGGGTGACTCATTTGGTGCTCAACGAAAGGGGTAGTGCATCCCTTGGTGGGTTTGGGGCTGTAATTAAGCCCGATATTTCAGAATGTAATTCAGCGTCTTTGATGGGGATGTGGGGGGGGAAAATCTGCCCACAACGGCCTGATGATTGCCCCATAGACCTCCCTCCGGGGCAAAGTCAACTGCTACCCCCGGGAAAAAAATTATGCATCTGTTATTGAGAAATCTGAAAATATTCTTTCTTCGGGATAGTTGTCACCCCTTTACTTTGATTTAGTGTCCTCTCTACCAGCCCAAAGTTTTCCCGAGTGGCCCCTTTTTCCGGTGATGGTTCCCCTTCACGTTTTTTCCGCCCCTAAAGGTGGTGAAAAAAAAATTGAAACCGCCGTTAATTGACTGGCCAGTTGGGTAGGAGTCATAAGCTCTAAAAAAACCCCCCAACTAAAAATCAAAAAAAAACCCAGTAAACACCACCGAACCAGCCCCAAAAAATTGTCCGTCTCCGTGTCCCCCTCTGCAAAAAAAATGCTCCCAAGGGAAAAAAAAAAGAGTTCACCAAGTCCGTTCGCTAGACCTAGAGGTCCTTGAGGGTCCGGGTGGCCCCTCATAAAAGGGGGGGGACTGTCATGATTTATGCCGAAAAAACCCCAGCTTTTAGTTCTGGTCGCCGGCCCTGCGACGTAAGAAAAGGTTTTTGACATAGTGTCTCATTTTTGTTCCTAGTGTGAACTGGGTTTTTTTCCCTGCTATCTTGATTGATTCCTGGGCCGAAGCCCGGGCCGGGGAATGCCAGAAATCCGGGGTTTTTGGCTCTTGCTCCTGGGTGATTACAGCTCTACCTTCCTTTTTGGGGCTCGTTTTCTTCCTCCATTTCCCTTTTTCCCTTTGTTCTCTGGAAAATTTTAAGTGCCCTCTGTTTTTCTCCTTTCTGGTTTTCTGGTTGTTTCTGCCTATTACTCACCCTCTCTATTCTATGCCTCCCTAGTTACCTTACTCTGCTTGTTCACGTTTATTCTTCTGCCTTCTGACTTTGTACCGCGTTCCCGATAGTTACCGACTTGGCTTGCTTGACCTTCCCATATTGTGTTTGTATTGTTTGTCTGCGTCTTGTGTTTTCACGCTATTCAGTATAGTGCTCAGTCTTCTGGTTGGGGCCGACCTGTTAAGGAGTCGGCCAACCAAAAAGGCAGGGACAGGGGTTGGGACCAGTGTCAGGGCCGCACACTGTCTTTGTCTGTTTGTGCGCCCCTGACGGGTCCCTTACATTTACAAAACACAATATATTATTAACAATATAGTATTAACAATCCAGGTAATTACAAAGGATTCACCTACCTTTTCTTCCTCCACTGTGGATGTGCGCTTAATACACTCATTAAAACATATCTACAGTTCAACTGCTTGTTTGCTATAAGTTTAGTTACCGTATATACTCGAGTATAAGCCGAGTTTTTCAGCCCAAAAAATTAGCTGAAAAACTCTACCTCGGCTTATACTCGAGTCACTGTCGGCGCTCGGGCGCTGCGATGGCCCGGGCGCCGGCAGGGACACTTCTGCTATATGCGACTCCTCAGGGACCGCATATAACTGAAGGCTGAGTACAGCGCACAGTGTCCGGGCGCTGCGCTGGCCCGGGCACTGTCCGCGATCCCTTCACCTACATACGACTCCTCCGGAGCGCATATAAGTGAAGAGATACCACTGCGGGGCACAGAGTGAGCGCTCCGTGCTCCGCAGTGGATCCGGGCGTTCTGCGGCCGCCCGCAGTTTCCGGCACAGGCAGCGTGTGTCATCACGCTGCGTGCCGCGCCTGATGACGTCACCCGCCTGTGCCGAGAAGACCGAGGACAGCGCGCGGGAGGCCAGAGCAGCGAGGAGGCGGAGCGGCGAGGGAGACAGAGCAGCGGGGAGCCAGGTAAGTGATTGTTTTTGATTTTTTTCAACTGCCTGTACCTGCCTACAGCTGCCTATACCTGCCTACAGCTGCCTATACCTGCCTACAGCCGGTCCTATACCTGCCTACAGCTGGCCCTATACCTGCCTACAGCTGCCTATACCTGCCTACAGCCGCCTATACCTGCCTACAGCCGGTCCTTATACCTGCCTACAGCCGGTCCTACACCTGCCTACAGCTGCCTATACCTGCCCTTTATCTGCCTACAGCCGGCCCTACAGCTGCCTCTATACCTGCCTACAGCTGGCCCTATACCTGCCTACAGCTGCCTCTATACCTGCCTACAGCTGGCCCTATACCTGCCTACAGCTGGCCCTATACCTGCCTACAGCCTGCCCTATACCTGCCTACAGCTGCCTATACCTGGCCCTATACTGCCTACAGCGGCCCTATACCTGCCTATACCTGCCTACAGCCGGCCCTATACTGCCTACAGCCTGCCCTATACCTGCCTACAGCCTGCCTATACCTGCCTATGGGGCCATATACCTGCCTATTAACTGTCTATAGTGCCCTATACCTGCCTATTACCTGCATATGGGGCCAAATACCTGCAAATAATCTGCTTATGGGGGACATATAACTGCCTATAACATGACTATGGGGCCATATACCTGCATATAGGGCCATATATCCGCCTATAATTGCCTATGGGGGACATTAAACTGCCTATATCTGCCTATGTAATTTTATTGGTATCCATTTTTATTTTTAAAATTCCCAGTAGCCGCTGCTATTTTCCACCTAGGCTTATACTCGATTTCAATAAGTTTTCCCGTTTTTTGGGGCAAAAGTAGGTGCCTCGGCTTATACTCGGGTCGGCTTATACTCGAGTATATACGGTACATTGTGTTTGGCTATACTTTTGATATAGATGCATTTTATTAGTAATCAGTATAGAAATCCAGGTTACGTCAAAAGGTTCACTTACTTTTTGCATTTGTATAAGCAACACTGCAGTAAACTAAGGTCATTTTTTAGATTAGTCCCTGTTGTATGCTATTAATTCATAATTCAGAATAAATAAAGGATTTCTTTTTTAAAATTTTTGTGTAGTAATCACTGGGATAAGAAATGACCCAAAAAAACAAAATAATAAATATTATCCTGAAAAACCTGAAACGTGAAACACAATCATCTGTATATTCCAAATTCACTTGGATAAAGATGACCTGTCAGGTGGTTTATGTCACCCAATCTGAGAGCAGGATGTGGTGATAGAGGAAGAGAAGCTGAGCTCTGTGATATATAGGGTTATATGATAGAGGAGAGGAGCTGAGCTCTGTGATATATAGGGTAATCTGATAGAGGGAGAGAAGCTGAGCTCTGTTAGATAAGGGGCTATATGATAGAGGAGAGGAGCTGAGCTCTGTGATATATAGGGCTATATGATAGAGGAGAGGAGCTGAGCTCTGTGATATATAGGGTTATATGATAGATGAGAGAAGCTGAGATCTGTGATATATAGGGTTATATGATAGTGGGTGAGAAGCGGAGCTCTGTGTGTCTTTTAGGTGATATGATAGAGGGAGTGAAGCTGAGCGCTGTAGATATATAGGGTTATTATGATAGGCGAGCTGAGCTCTGTGGAGTGTTATAGGGTTATATGATAGAGGAGATGTATCGCTGAGGTCTTGTGATATATAGCGGTATATGAGACTATAGAGGGAGAGAAGAGTGAGCTACTGTGATATATAGGGTTATATGATCAGAGGAGAAGAAGCTGAGCTCTGTGATTTATAGGGTTATATGATAGAGCGAGAGAGAAGCTGAGCTCTGTGATATTATAGGGTTATGTATTATAGAGGAGCACAGAAGTGAGCTCTGTGATATATAGGGTTATATGATAGAGGAGATGAAGACTGAGATCGTGATTTATAGGGTTAATGATAGAGGAGAGAAAGCTGAGCTCTGATGAATATAGGGTTATATGCATAGAGGGAGAGAAGCTGAGCTCTGTAGATATATAGGGTTATATGATAGCGGAGAGGAGCTGAGCTCTGTGACTATATGGGTTATATTGATAGAGGAGAGAAGCTGAGCTCTGTGATATATAGGGATTATATGATGAGGACCGAAGATTTGAGCTCTGTGATATAGAGGCGTTATACGTAGAGGAGAGAAGCTGAGCACTGTGATATTGGGTTATATGATAGAGGGTGAAGCTGAGCTTGCTGATTATATAGGGTTATATGATAGCAGGAGAGAAGCTGAGCTCTGTGATATATAAGGGTTATATGTTAGAGAGAGTGAAGATGGCTCTGGTGATATATAGGGTTATTTCATAGAGGAGAGAAAGGCTGAGCTCTGTGAATATAGGTTATATGATAGCGGAGAGGAAGCTGAGCTCGCTGTGATATATAGGGTTTGTATGATAGAGGGAGAGAAGCCTGAGTTCTGTGATATATGGGTTATTGATAGTGGGAAAGATGCTGAGGTCTGTGATATAATAGGGTTTACTATGATAGAGGAGTGCTGAGCTCGTGATATATAGGGAATTGAATGATAGAGGGAGAGAAGTGAGCTCTGTGTTATATGGTTATATTATATGAGGAGCGAAGCTGAGCTCTGTGAGTATAAGGGTTATATGATAGAGGACGAGGAAGCTGAGATCTGTGATTTATAGGGTTAAATGATAGAGGGAGAGAAGCTGAGCTCTGTTTGATATATAGGGTTATATGATAGAGGGAGGAGAAGCACCGAGCTTCTGTGATTATTGGCGTATATATGATAACGGAGAGGAGCTTGAAGCTCTAGTGATTCTCGGGTTATATGATAGATGGAGAGAAAGCTGAGCTCTGTGATATATAGATTATATGATAGGAGGGAGACGTAAGCTTTCGCTCTGTGATATATAGGGTTATATGATAGAGGGGAAGAGAAAGCTGTGCGTCGTGATATATAGGTTCATATGATGACGAGGAGAGGCTGAGCGTCTGTGATATATAAGGGTTATATGATAGGGAGAGGTTTTGCTCTGTCGATATAGTAGGAGTTAAACGATAGACCGGAGAAAAGCGAGTGCTCTCTGTGGATATATAGGGTTATATGATAGAGGAAGCAGAAGTGAGGCTCGTGGTGATGTATAGTAGGGTATATGATAGAGCGAGAGAAGCTGGCTCTCGTGATATTGTGGGTTATATTGATAAGGAGAGAAGTGAGCTCTGTTGATATATAGGGTTACTATGTCTAGGGGAGAGGAGCTGAGCTCTGTGATTATATACGGGTGTATATGATAGAGGAGAGGAGGCTAAGCTCTGTGATAGAGTAGGATTATATGAGATAGAGAAGAGAAGCTGTAGCGTGCCGTGATATATATGGGTTTATATGTGTAGAGGGAGAGTGCTGAGCCTGTGATATTTATAGGGTTTTATGAGTAGAGGGAGCTGAGCCATCATGTGATATTGGGCGATATGATAGAGAGAGAAAGATGAGCTCGTGTGATATTTGGGGTTTATATGTAGAGGAGCTGAGATCCACGCCCGGTTGATATATGAGGGTTATGATGATAGCGGAGAAGAGCTGAGCCTCTGTGATATATGTAGGGTATATGAAGAGGAGAGTAGACTGAGCTCTGTGATATATAGGGTTATAGGATAAGAGGAGAAGGATTGTGAGGCTCTTGTGTATATGTTTATTCGAGTGTAGAGGAGTAGAAGGCTGAGTCTCCCCCTATGCGTGAGAGGGTTATATGGAGAGAGGAGAGAAGCTGAGCTCTGTGATATATAGGGTTATTTGAATACGAGGAGAGAAGCTGTGTGCTGCGATGTATTTGGGTTATTATGATAGAGGGGACGAAGCTTGAGCTCTGTGATATAAACATAGGGTTATTTGATAGCGGAGAGGAGATGAGCTTCTGTGATGTATGGGTTATTTGATAGAGGGGAGCTGAGTTTGATGATATAGTGATATGATGAGGAAAGGATTGAGCTCTGTGATATATAGTGTTATCGAGTTAAGATGAGAGACAGCTGTAGCTCTGTGATATATAGGGTTATATGATTGAGGGAGAGACGCTTGAGCTCTGTGAGATTATCATAGGGTTATATGATAGAAGGAGAGAAAGGTGAGCAGCTCTGTGATATATAGGGGTAGATGATAGGAGGGAGAGGAGCTGTAGCTCTGTGATATATATAGGTTATAGATAGAGGAGGAAGCTGAGCTATGGTGATATATAGGGTTATCATGATAGAGGAGAGAACGCTGAGACTCGGTGTGATATATAGGGTGATAAGATACAGGAGAGAAGTCTGAGACTCTGATAGTATAGGTTATATGATTAGGGGAGAGAGAAGTGAGCTCTGTGAGTTATAGTGTATATTATAGAGGAAGAGAAGAAGAAAAAGGGAAACTGAGCTCTGTGATGATATAGGCGTTATATGATAGGAGGGAGAGAAGCAGAGCTTGTGATTTATAGGGTTATATGATAGAGGAGAGAAGCTGAGTCATTGAGTATATAGGGTGTATATGACAGAGGCAGAGAGTGAGGCTCTTTGACTACTATAGGGTTATATGTTATGAGGAGAGGAGCTAAGCTCTGATGATAGATAGGATTATATGATAGAGAAGACGAAGCTGAGCTACTGTGATATATTAGGTTACTATGATAGAGGGAGAGAAGATGAGTCTGTGATATATAGGGTTATATGATAGAGAGCTGAGCTCTGTGTATATAGGCGTTATATGATAGATGAAAGAGAAGCTGAGCTCTGTGATATATAGTGGTTATATGATAAGAGAGCTTGAGCTCGGTGAATATATAGGAGTTTATATGATATAGAGGGAGAGAAGCTGAGCTCTGTGATATATAGGGTGTAGTGAGATAGAGGAGAGAAGCTGTGCTCTGTGAGAGTCCTATAGGGTTATATGAGTAGCAGGAGAGAAGCTGAGCTCTGTGATATATAGGGATATATTGTAGAGGAGAAAGTCACGCTCTCGTGATATTTTATGGGTTTATATAATAGAGGAGAGAAGCTGAGCTCTGTGATATATAGGGTGGATATGTATAGAGGAGAGATAGCTGAGCTCTGTGATTATAGGGTTCTATGATAGAGGAGAAGAAGCTGGAGCTCTGTTGCATATAGGGTTATATGATAGAGGAGAGAGAGAGCTCTGCGATATGATGGGTTGATGATAGAGATCGACGAAGCTGTGCTCTGTGATGATATGAAGGTTATATGATAGGAGGGAGAGAAGCTGAGCTCCTGTGATATTATAGGGTTATATGAATGTGGAGCAGGATTCTCGAGTAACAAAAATCTTGTATAATAAGTAACATTGAAAGGACTCCTTAAGAGACAGTGGAAATCATGCAAACACTGCCCACAGACAGTGACTGACAACTTTCCCTGTATCAGTGTGTGTACAGAGCAAACTGTCAATCACTTTTTTGGGGTGAAGCAATCAGTTCATTTACTTTTAGGAAACCTGTCGGATTTATCCGTTTTTTACTCATAAACACTGCTCTGCCTCATGTTAACCAATGTAGCACAGAGCTCAGCGTCTTTACCTTTTTTATGTCCCGGTAGGTAGCATAAATCACCTGATAAGTTTCCTTTGACTACAGCGGCGGGTTATTTAATTTTTAGATCTTTTTGTTTAGCTGTTCTTTTTGTTGTTATTTCTCTAGATACTATATTCCTCTTTGGTCTTAGTTTTGTATATTCATTTATTCACATTTGCAGCACTTGCTTCTGATTTCTTTATATATGACCATGCCAGCATTTTCCTGTTTGCACTTTGCACTTTCACCCCTTCTGCCACTGCCATTTTTCATGCATTGATTGTTGTTGCAATTCTGATCTTATTACTACTTAGGATATTGTTTCTTATGTAATTTTTAACCCAGTGATTACAATGTACTTTTTCCCATTATAGACTGTACTGACACATTTTATCATATGACTGCTTTTAATCAATTTTTTGTGTGCAATAAAGATTTATTTTTAATGTTAAAGGGGTTGTCTCACTACAATGATTGGGTTTTAATTAAAAGATCTTTAAAAAACAAGCAGTTTTCAAATATGTTCATTAAAATGTCCCTACGTTTTGAGTTACCCCCTTTGCAGGGGGGATCGTTCTAAAATTTCTTAGCAGCCGACCTGTTGTCCTTACTTACGGGCTGTCATGTCGTATGACTCATCACCTTTAATACAGGGTCAGAGCGAGACCCCCTCTGCAAGAAGTTCTGTAGTGGAGGGAGGGGGGAGGGAGGCCCGGGGTTTCTGTGTCCATGCTCCCTGGATTAACCCGTGGTCCCGTTCCTCCGCTCTCCACAGATAATGTGATAGCAGTACCCTGTGTGTTACATAATCATGGTGTTTGGAACTGTCATATACTAAACTATACAGATCAGGCTTTGGAAATTTATTCATGCTGTGCTGTACTGTGAAAATTTTAAAAAACACTTCCCAGCTGCCCTGTGTCTGTTTGACAGGGTTTTTTTGTTGCGGGAAATGGGGAGACTTGTAACTAAGGGGGATATGGGAAAAACCTTGCATCCCCTCTGCTATTAATACACAGCAGCTTCACAGACCTCTCTAAATCGATCACCCCTCCCGCAACAGACCAAGGCAGGCAACACGGGATTAATTGGCAGAAACCCCCCCCCCGCGTATAGAAGTTACGGAGCTGCCTTGTGTGAGGGGAGGGGGGAAGGGGAGCAGAAGAACAGACCAAGAAGCACCCCCCCAATTCAACTTCCAGTCACGACAGGCTGAAAGCTTGTAATGAGACAACTCCTTTAAGGTCTTTTATTTTCATTTGTTTACATCCTCAGTATAGGGAGAAAAAGTAAGTGAACCCTTTGGGATTACCTGTATTTCTCCATTAATCACTAATTCAGTATAATCTGATTGTATCTTAGACAATCTAGCTAAATAACACACAAATAGTTGTACTATTCATGTCTTTAATTAAGCAAATTGAGTAACTGTCCATAGTGCAGGGAGAAAAAGTGATTGGTAATGGTAAGGTTTGTAAGATAATATAAATCTTTTAGCTAAACCATTATATATTGTTTTTATTGGTAACATGTTTAGAATACAACAGGTAAAATGTATTTAAGTGATATTGAGTGATACAATGCCAACCATAGAGGGGGATTAATTAAAGGAGTCCCACGGAGACTAAGTGGAATGATCCTGATCCATAATACTTGGACAAAGATTCTCTGCTTTAGATAATCTGTTTGTTAGAACGGTCTCCTAACAATAAGCTGATTTCATATGTCCCTCAGAGATCCCAGTGATCAGCTGTAATCTTTGGAGAAACCTGGCAGTAAGTATTCAGTTTCCCTGCAGCGCCTCCACAGGGTAAATAGAGTATTACACAGTGCTCATTAAAATCCTTGGGTTGTCTGTATAATGTAGGACAGGTCCTCCAGAGTGAGAGACACTCTTTAAAATCACTCTCCACTGTTCTAAAAGATGAAGTCTCTGAATAGGGAACTGCCCCGTATTAACTCAATAAGTTATTAAGAAATTTTTTTTCTACAGTGGATAACTCTTAGATTAGATATCATGTATACAGCCATGAAGAATTACCAGGGTGAGCAATGGAGGCTTTAGCCAGAACAATGAACTTAAACATTTAGCAGCCATCAAGAGCAACTTCCTGGGCCAGGAAAAACATTAATAGATAATTGAATAGGTCAAATTTAAGATCAACTCCCAGAACGTGATGGACTAGAGATCAGACATGTGTCCAACAGTCTGTGACCTGGGGAGAGTTCCATGAAATATGTAGGTCTGCGGCCTTGATCGGAATTTATAACTAATTTGCAATACACAAGGGGGATTTTTTCAGTGTGGCCCAACAGATCAAACCGGGGGTTTCCCCTCCCTTTTGGATATTTATTTTTTTTCTTTTAGAATTTTTTTACCAGGGAAAACGGCCCAAGGGTTTTAATGTCTGCGGGCTTTATTTTATTTTTTTTTTTTTTTCCCAAAAAACGGGCCCCCGCACCTTTTTCCGGGTTTTGTGTCTGTATTGAACAAGCCCTAAGTAAAAGGGAACTGAGCATGGGGCCCATTGGACACCCGGGGTGGATTTGTGATGAAATTTTAGAAAGAGTAAGTTTTTTCTAATCCTGTACAATATTTTACACTGGTCCCGCAACATTCAGAATTAATTTTTTTTTTCAAGCGACCACGTATGTTGAAACCTAACTTATGGAAAACTGGTAATTGGTTCAAACCCTAAAATGCCCACTAACATAATGCAAAAGGGAAGATTAACCAGTTTTGACCGGCCCGGTTTCCCCCCTTCCCGGGCCAGGTATTTTTTTCCTTTTTTTTTTTTTTTTTTGTAGTATTCCCCATTTTGAACGCATTACACTTTCTAACTTTTTACGGATGCGGGTAGTGGTTTCCGCGGGGACCCCCGAAAGCGGTGGTGAAAGCCTACCGGGGAAGGGGAAAATCTAAGAAAGAGCCCGGTTTTCCCCAGACCCTCCCGCAAACCGGGAGGGACTTGCGGGGGCGGAAAAATACCAGGTCCCCCCACGGCGTGATTTGCTTGCGGGGGCAGCCAAAAGGCAGTGCGTGGTACCAAATTGGGGTGACGTAGGCGTAGTCGGGGAACGGGGCAGGGGTCAGGACAGGCGGGCGAAGGTTTCCTTGGTAAAAAAACGGGGGGCGTAAGGGTTTCGGTACACGGTAACAGGAAACGGTACAGGGAAACGTTTTCCCTCTAGGGGCTTGAAAGGCATTTATAGATCCGGAAAGGAAGTCCCGGGGGGGAAAACCCTTTTAAATAGGGTCAGCGGTCAGAAACCCCCCCAAAATTAACTGAAGTGCGGGGCCCAAAAAATTTTCCAGAAAATTTTCCCGCGCGCGCGTAGGGGGAGGGGCCCAAACCCCAAGGAAACCCGGCAGAGAGCCGTGAGGCAAGGAGCGGGTGGGGGGTAAGGGGTCGCATCAGGGGGGCGAGCACGCCCACGGCCCAAACCTGCGGACCGCGGTTTTTATTTCGCCCCCGGGGCCCGGGGGAGAAGGGGGCGACAATTTGCCCCCGGCACCCCCCGCCCCCTGGCTGCGGGACCACCCGTGCCCAGTACCCCCCCCCCTTTTGGGCCCTCCCCCTTTTTTGGGAAAAAGAAAAAAATTTTCTTTAGCAATTCCGATCCAGGTTTTTTGCCCTTTGGCTCCCACGATCTCTCCCCCGGGCCCAAAAACCCTCCCAATCATGAGAAAGTGCCCTTTCCCCTCTGATGGACTTCATAGCCGTTTTTTCCCTTACTGTGAAAAACGTTGGGGCCCCCGCTTCGGGGGGAGGGGGGACAACTTCTTCGGGGAAACGTTTGGGGACGACAGGCTTCAGCAGCGATACATGAAATGCGTTTTGAATAGAATTTGGGAGGGGGGCCGGGAGCTTATAACCACGGGATTGACCGTTTTAAAACCCCCTCAAAGGGGCCCGGGAAAACCGTGGCCCCCAGCTTATAACTGGGGTTTTTGAGCCGGACGTTTTGGGCAGACAGCCCACCTTCTCACCCGGACGAAAATCGGGAGGGTTTTCCTCTTCTTGTCCGCCTGCGACTTCATGGGGGGCAGCAGTTTTCTGCAGGGATTGGGGGTTCCCCTTCCCGAGGGTTTGTCATGCCCCGGACCGGGTGTCAACGGCGGGAACCCGGAGGCGGGAAGGGCAGAGGGGGGGGGAGGGCGGGGAGAAACCCCCAATAGACATTATAAAAGGGAGTGACCCCGTGGATTCAGAGTCCAGGATTTATACGAAAATTTGGCCCCAGGGCAGTAGCCCGGGCCCAAAACCGTCTTGAGGGGCCAGACAAAGGGGGCAAAGGAAAGGGCCAGGTTTTTTTTTTGATCTCCCCAACCTGCCCTTTGGGGAACTGCGGCCCCGGGTTTAAAGCCGAAGAAAATTTCCAATTTTTCTTGCAACCGGGAGAAAGGGGGCCACGCCAAACTTGGAGAAAAATTTTGGCCCCCCACGGTCCGAGCCGATTTACGGGAGGCCGTGTAGGGGAAATGTTTAAAAGTAGAGTGTACCCGAGCGGGAGCGGATGGCAGACCGGGAAAAGGATAAAATTGCGCCATCTTTGAAAAACGGTCGCGACCCCCCCAAAAGGGCAGTATTCCCAAAAGAGGGGGGAAAGGGTGGGTTTGATAAAACCCCCAAATAGACACTTGGGCCCCATGGGAAAACTCCGGCGGGGAAAGGGGTGCAGAAAAAAGAGGGGCCATGACGGGGGGGGTTTTATCCCGGGCCAGATAATAAGGCTTTCAAAAAATTCTCTTGTGTCCTTGGGCCAAGGCCCGGCCACCAATAAAAGGGGAGAGTTTAAAGCTGAAGTGCCCTTTTGAGCGCCAGGATGCCCGGCCACCAAGGGCAATTTTCCCCACTTTGAATCCTCCTCCGGGGCCCGGACGAAACGTAATTTTTTCCCCCGAGGAGTTGCTGGGGGTTTCCCCCGGGAAAGCAACATAAACCCCAACGTTGGGGGAAAAATATGTGAGGCCCGGGGGTTTTTTCCCCGAGGGTTTATCGAGGGCGGGAGAGAGCATACCCTTGACGGTTTTTTTTTTTCCGGCTAAGTGGCCCGGAAATCAAAGCGCGAGAAAAAACAGGGGCCACCTGGTTTGGGGGTGGATTTCAGGCGCTGACCCTGACTGAAGATACAGAAAAATTTTTTGTGATTTTAAATAAATGTAAAAGGGGGGGGGCCAAATTTTCCTTTCCGGGGGTTTCCCGGAGGGGGGCGCCATTCTCCAGGGCCGTTTTATGGCTAAAAATTTCCCCGGGATCCCCTAGGGCAAAATTTCTTTTCCGTTTGGGGAAAAGGTTTTTGGGAAAAAAAAAACGCAAGTGCGATTCTGCCCTTGGCCCCTTTTTCCCTTGCAAAGAAACCCCCCCGTTTCCCACAGACGGGGCATCCACCCCCCGGGGCGAAAGATTTTTTCGGGGCCCGGGGCGAGACAGGATAGGTGCAGAGGAAAAAGGCCGTTTTAACCCCCCCGAAAATCCCTTTTCTCGGGCCTCCTGGGGCCCCAAGTCTCGGTTTGGGCCCGTTCTTTTTTTTTAAGGGGGCCACAATTGGTGCCACCAGTGTGGAAAAGTGGGAGGGAAATTGGCGGTAGTAATTTGCGAACCCTAAGAAAAAGGGGGTATGGCCCGGGGTCCCCGGGAAAAGGGCGAGGCCCCTGTAGAAAGGCCCCTTTAACTTCTCTGGGTCCATCAGTAGGCCTTTATCCGAGATGAAGTATCCTAAGAAGGAAAGGGGTAGTTTCCCATGAAAAAGGGGATTTTTCTCAAATTGGCGTACAACGGTTTCTGCGGAGGCCCAATCGTACCCGGCCCCACATGAAACCATGGGTCTGGGGATAGGAGAAAGATCAAAAATGTGTCTAGGTAGCATGACCCAGGGGAAAAGAGGAGGGTTTTGAAAATTGTTAACAAATTCCCGGAAGACAGGGTGGGGGGGGGGGGGGCCTTTTCACAATCCCAAAAAGGGATCACCAGGTAATTTGGGAATGTCCCGTTTACCGTATTGAAGGCCCCTCTTCCCCTTTATCGCCTTCCGGGGTTCTAAAGAGGGTTTTAAGCATTCCCCCAGGTCTTTAAATTTTGGGAAAAAAAACTTTGGCCCCCCGGGGCCGGTCGAAGAGTTCAGAGATTAGAGGTAACGGGATATTGGTTCTTCACGGGGGACCTTGTTAAGAAACCCCCGGGAGTCGATGCATGGACGAGAGAAAAAATCCCTTTTTTTTCCCCGAAGAAGAAACCCGCTCCCGGGGGAGAGGAAATTTTGGGGTAAAGCCCTTTTTCCAAATTTCCTTTATGTGGCCGGGCATGGCCCGGGGTTTTTGGGAGGAAAGCGGGTAGGGCCCTGCCACGAGGAGGGCTGGTCCCAGGGAAAAAAGGGCAATTGGACAGTCATAGGGCCTTGGGGGGGCAGGTCCTGCCTCTTTTTCAGAAAAACATGCAAATCCCTGGTTTTTTGCCCGGCAGGGGCCCGGCAGGGTCCCGGGAAAATGGCTGCGGAGAGAGGCACGCACCGGGCCCGGGTTTCGGGGCCCGACATTGACTCCGGCAATTAGGGGCCCCCAAAGCAAGACCTCCCCCGGGCTTCCCGTCGGGGGTGGGGCATGGTTTGCAGCCAGGGAAGCCCCAAAAGGGTCGCCGGGCGAAGACCTTGGTAGACGGGGAAAGGCATTTTTTCTTCCTTGTGCAGAGCCCCCACCTGGAGGGAGACCCGGCCCCGGTTTATTTCTTTGGGCGGAGTGCTCAGGAGTTCCCCACTAGGAAAGATCACCAGAGGTCCCTTTTCCCGCCGGACCAGCGGCAGGCGATAACGGGTACCCCGGGGGGCGTTGGGTAAAGTTTTCCCCCAGACCCCGAATCCCGGAAGGCAGGAGCCGAACAGGCCCGCCCTCCGTCGTGAAAAGTACCCCATCCCTCAGACGTGGAGAGGGAAAAAATTGGGGACCTAAGGGGGGCCCCTCCTACCGGGGCCCCAGGGGCGAGCGTTTCCCCGGCCCCTGGGGGCGCAGCGGGCAAACCCCGGAGGGGATGATCGGACTGGCAAAAATACAAACAAAAAATTCCCGGACCCGGGAAGGGGTGTCTTTGGGCCGATAAGGGGGACCCCGGGCCACCTGCATGGGTTCCTTTATGTTAGACTGCGATGTTTTTGGGAGCGGGAGCTTTTGGAATACGGGGCTACCGGGGGGCAGTCGGCGAGGGGCAGACAGTGTCCCCCTTTTTCCCGGCGAAACCTTCCTGTCTTCGGTGGGAAAAGCACACAATGCGGGGGGGCCAAGGGATGAGTTGGCTAGAGGAACGGAAAGTCCCCTAGCGGCTAGGGGCGTCCTTCCCCTGCCGGGCAGGCCCCTTTTTAAAAGTGGGGCAGAGGGCTGCGTCATTCCCCCGGGTAACTCCGAAAGGGCCCAAAGGGACGAAATTGTATAGCAAAAATCTCCCCACGGGGGGAGTCCTCCCCGGCGAAAGGGTCCCGGGGGTGCTGTCTAGCTGACGATGCACGGGGCAGGTTTTCCCAAGACGCTTTCGGAATTCTTGGAGGAAAAGGGTGGGAGGTCTCGGTCACGGGGGGGTTCCCCGTCCCAGAGGGGGGTTGCCCAAAACCAAAGCCTTCCCCGAGAGTGGCGACCCCGAAGGGAAAACCTTTTCCCTCTCCGTGAGGAACTGATCGGCCATCAAAAACCCACCCTGGGATGGGAGCCTGGGGGATAAACCCCTGCAAAGCTTGGGGGCCCCTCGAAATTAGAAGGTAGAGAGAAATCGCAGCTTTGGGGCCCCCCGAAGCCCGCGGAAAGGAGGCGTGGGGGGAAACCCCTGGCGGAGAAAGGGGGCTGCTGCAACGTGAGGGGCTGTCGCACCATGTCGGTTTAAAGGGTCCCAAAATGCTGGGCTTGTTTGGGGAATTCCCGCTTTCCCACTGCGAGCGGGGCAATGGGTGTGAGATCCCAATACTGGGTAAAGGCACCCTTGGGGGGGATCCCCTGGCCGGAACTAACTGTTACGGATTTCAGGTATGGGGTCCGCTGGACCACCGCCCAAACGGTGGTGTAAGCCCCTACCAGGGGGGGAATCTAAGTAGAGCCCGGTTTTTTACCAGACCCCCCGAAAAACGGGAAAGGACTTGCTGCGGCGGGAAAATACCAAAGGGCGCCCCAAATGGGGTGACTTTCCCTTTCCCCCCCCAGCCAAAAGGGAGTGCGTTACCAAAACTGTGACGTAGGGGAAATTGGGGACAAGGGAGGAGGTCAGGACAGGCAAACGAGGTTTTGGTCAAGAAACGGGTGCGTAAAAGGTTGGTACCGGGAGACCCGGAAACGGTACAGGGAAAACGCTTTTTTCCCAGGGCTTTAAAGGCACTATAGATCCGGCAAGGAAGTGCCGGGGCGGAAACCTTATATAGGGTCAGCGGTCAGCAAAACCAATTACTGACGCGCTGGCCTTTAAATTTCAGAGAATTTCCCGCCGCGCGCGCGCTATGGGGCGCGGCCACGCACGGCAGCCGGCAGAGAGCCGTGAGGACACAGGAGCGCGGCAGGGTAAGTGGCCCGCCTCGGGGGGGCGAGCACGCCCACGGCCCGACCTGCGGACCGCGGCGCTACTCGTCCCCGGGGCCGGGGAGCACGGGGCAGACACGGGTGCGCCCGCAGCCCGACCCCTGGCTGCGGGACCACCCGTGACACTAACACTCAGTTATTTGACTAATTTTAAAGGCTTTTTATCTGTGATATGTAAGGCTTTATTTTTATGTCATTTTTTCATCAGATTTTTAAATATATTTTTTGAAAAATAAGGCAAAATTGTTTAAAAAGTTTTTTACTTTATTTATCTATTTTTAACAGCAAAAGTGGTGCTAAAATACTTTGTGTGACTGTATAACTATTTCATCATGGACATTTATATATAGGTGATAAAAGTTTTAGGGCCGTTGGGGCTTTTGGTTTGGGCTGTTAGTATAAATTTCTGTGGGAGTGTGTGTTTTATTATTTTATTTTACATAATGTTCCCTCCTATAAGGTCAGAATGAGACCTCTGGGGCGGCATTTTTACAAAAGTATTTCTTACTGATTTCCCCTGTAACTGGGGCTAGTATATGAAGTTATTGCTAAAGTATTAAATAAGAAGATAAAAGAAAGATAATATATATTTGAAGTGACTTTGTTTGCATATATCTACGGCAGCTATTTGTTCAGTGTGTTGAGATTACGACAGGTGGGGTCATGTCTTGATGCCGTTGTATAACCGGGACTTATAGTGCATTTTACTTTTGATTGCTAGTATATTAGCCCCATTTACAGGTGCAATCCAGTGGAAATATATCCCCTAAACTCAAGCTTAAAGACTTCCTGCTTATATGTGTATACAGCTAGTATCGGACTGGGGTGCCTAGGGCCCACCAGTGGAATTCCATTCTGGAGGCCCAACCAGTGAAGTTTCATTCTTGGGACCCACCCTACAGCTACTGTACAGGCATCTTATACTCTCCCTCTTGCTTCTTGCCTCTTTCTCTCTGCCTTTCTGCCTCTCCTAAGGATGAATATGTAGTTTAAAAGAAACTCCAGGTCAGCCATGCTCAAGGGCCCATCGGCGGTTTCCCCAGTTCTCCCGTGGACCAGTCTGGGCCTGCATACAGCACTTGATAAGATAGAGATAGTAATACTCAACAGTTAAAGAAAATGAAGTAGATAATGAATAGAGATGAAGCAAGTCTTCACATACTGTATAACAATCGAAAAGAGCTGCTGAAAGCTGGAAATCACTTTCTATTTGGAGGAAAGGTGACTCTTGGAATCATGCACTTTATACACAATGCACATGCAGTCCTGGAGTTAGGAACAAGAAAGGTTCTGTAGGTTTGTGCTTAAGATGAATTTGTATGTAAGTCAGAACGGATACTTTTTTTCAATGGAACTATAGCCAAAAGTTTTGTATAATGGGTTAACACCTCTTTCAAGTTTGTTTTGATTTCTGTGCCCCTGTAAGAACATGGTTTACCATATCTGATGTGACACGCTGGAACTTGTAGCTCAACAGCAGTTGCCTGTACACAGCTGCTACTATGGAACTACAAGTGCCAGCATGCACCACCACACATGTTAACCACATATACTAATCTGCACCCATATAATTAGTACATATGCTTAACTCTGTAACAGATGGTTACTGTATGCAAGCCAGACCTGATGTCCTGACAGAGCATTGGACTTTCAAGTTCAAATAGTCTCCTACATAGGAATGGAGGCTTTATTGGGTGTGATGTCAGCACATAAGTCATGTCGGATAAAAGCCCCCGTTAGCAAATAGGATACCGTCAGGATTATCTGTAATTTTTTTGGGGGGAGAGGCGGGCCGGGTTTACACCCTTCACCATGGGGGATAAATATTATTGAAATAAAATGGACTTTTATGATATGGCGATACAAAATTATTTTTTTAATAGTTTTTTTTTCAAAATATGAAAAATTGAAAAAGAAAAAGAGGTTTGATTTAAATTTTTTAAATATTTTTTATAATTTTTTTTACAATCCTTTTTAGTTCCATTAGGAGACAACTAGCAAAGGGTGCCGACGGGATCAGCCAAAACTAGACTCAGTGAGTAAGCCTGCTCCACGCCCTGTTAGCACTGCCAGGACATTATGGCCCTGGTGCCCTAAGTGGTAAATCATGAAATGAGGCAAGATAAATCTTAAAGTTCCAGTGGTCTACTACAGTAGTTAAGAACAAAGGCTTTTAAGGGGCGTGACGTCAGTACAAAAGTCATGCCCCATGAAATCCCTCTTTCTTAAAAACCTTCGGAACTCAGAACATCATAAGTCAGGGACGGTACCAGGAAAAATAAAATGTGGCTCTCATCTGGTACCGAAAGAAGCTGCCCATCCTGGTATATGTAAAGCATAGTACAGGACATTTGGTACCTCATTGTACTGTAAAGAGGCGCTGCAAGACCACCAATCACTGCACTAATACAGATGATTTCCAAGTAAAATATTAAGAAAATGTGGTTGGATCTTTTATCAATCACGTGTGTCACAGATCAGCAGTGTTTGGGACATTGTGTGGTGATTGTGGATTCAAGATACATTGTCTCAAGAACAACCATTGTAGGATGATTTTATCTTTAAAGGGAATGTGTCATCAAAAAATGAGTCATTGTTTAAGTCCCATTTTTATGTTAAACACATTTTTTAGGAATTTTTGGTTGTTTTTTTAAATTTTTCATATCACTTTCAATATTTTTTAATAATTCTTAAAGGGGTTGTCTCACTACAATGATTGCTTTTTATGTTAAAGATATTGCAAAAACAAGTAAATTTGCAACATGTGCCCATTAACAGTGTCCTACCTATTCCTAGATATCCCCTATTGTATGGGCTGCATCAGCTACTCATGTTGTTATAGATAAAGACCTGTTCAATCTCTTCTGATAGGCTGCTAGCGCTTGTTGCTATAGCTACAGACCTGTTTGAGCTCTCCTGATAGCTGCAGACCTGGTCTCCATAGCAGCTCATCACTGCAGGCTAACAGTAGCCAGTAAACATGCTCCTGAATTCAAAAATGAAACTGAAAAAATAAGACTGAGGTGAGCTGAATTGATGTAGTGAGACAAACCCTTTAAGTCTTGCAGTTTTCACTTTGATCACTAGGCCTTGTTTGCACTGCTTTAACAGCAGAGAGATGCTTTACATCAGGTTCATGCACGTAGGAGACTTAAGACTGACTCAGTCCCATTCACTTCTATAGGAGTGTTTTCTAGTCATGCTCTGTGACCTGGGAAGAAATCAGTGTACAGGGAGGTGAAAGGGTGAACTGTGACTATCTCCTCTTGTGACTTGTGGATCCTGTGTTATCTATTCACACTGGTGT
This sequence comes from Phyllomedusa bahiana, assembly GCA_025379985.1. NCBI lineage: Eukaryota > Metazoa > Chordata > Amphibia > Anura > Hylidae > Phyllomedusa > Phyllomedusa bahiana. The sequence continues at coordinate 49,394 of JAODAL010004958.1, read as the reverse complement.
CTCCTTTCAGTTTGACCCTCTTTGTGCTGATAATAAGCAGACAACTGAGAATCTTTCTCTGCAGAACAGGTAATGTCAGACTATTATTAGGCCTAGTGGCCAAAGTGTAAACTGCAGGACTTAAGAATTATTAAATAATATTGAAAGTGATTTGGAAAAAAATATATAACCAAAAATTCTTAAAAAATGTGTTGAACATAAAAATGTGAGTTAAACTATAAGTCATTTTTGATGACACATTCCCTTTAAGCTATTGTTACTTAAGTGAACATTGTAAAGTAATATATACAGTAAGAAATATGTTCTAAGACTATCCTATTTTTTTAAGTCTAGCTTTCTGATTGCCCTAAAAATACCTGTTAAGCAATTTGGAGGCTTCACCTACAACCTTATAAATAACTCATTACCATGACACTTGCTGTAGTCCAAATGACTTAAAATGATACCAGCTGTATAAGGACAGTTCATTAGGTCTAATGGGCCAGTAGAAATCTATTGCTTTCCTGTTCTTTTATCTATTTTCCTCCTGTCATTACCATCTGTGTAACTCATGCCTATAGATTCAATATTAGTCTTTAATGAGAGATTGACAGAACAGAAATCTCCTATAGAAAAGTGTCTAATATAAGCAATTGTGGTTTGTGACCTGTGTAATGTGGAGAGCCGGGCTGATGAGCTCGGTAGATGAACCGTTGTAGACTTTCCGATGCTGTTTGTATGTTTCCCCCCCTCTAGCACATGTTATATTCTAGGATTTCTGCTCTGTCAGTTTTAATGACTATCATCCTGGGTCTGCAAGATACCATCCCCCACCTTTCTCTCTGTTTTAGGATTATACCTGTAGAACTGGAGACAAGCATGCCTTAGCTATTTTCACCACGTATCATCTTCATCCATGGATGAACTCTACCAGGAACCTGTATTAGAGTGTGAACTGTCTGAAAATAGGTGTACAGTTTATTTAATATATCAATTTGGACCATTAAATAAGATTAGAAAAATCTGATTTTTTCAGGAAACAGTAATATTCTTGCTCATGGGCTTTATATGGTATTGCGGTCCATTGAGGTGAATAGTGTTGAGCTGCAGAACCAGACACAGCCTATAGAGAAGAATGAGGCTATTTATACCACGTAATTATTTGTCTTGTTCACTGGAGGAGATATGATAAGTAGTAATGCCATATGTATACTACCCATAGGCACTGTCCTTCAGGGCACTGAAGGTTTTTTTTTTTTACTATTTTTTGATTGCGCACAAACCTATAATATCTAAGCTTGGGTGTAACTATAGCCTTTTTAGCTGATGTGGAGTCGACATGTTAAAAGGGTTTTTTCACCACAATAATTAGCTCTAAACATGTAGGATAATAAAGGCAAATAAAGGTAAATATTATTACTAAATACATTGCCATTCTTTTTTTTTATTTATTTCCCGAGTTAAAACAGTTCTTATCTCCTGCTTGTTTACAGAAGTTTAGCTACTTATCAACCAACTCTCTGTGCTCCAACAGCAGTGGCCGGGATGGTCAAGAAGTGACACCACTTCCTGCTGTATTTTATCAGCAGCACGGGAGCTTATGTTTCTTACTAACAACCTTTAACTCTTTAGAACTCATTTCTTCTGCTCTGATGTACAAACTTCTCCATCACCAATGTCCCTCTGACATGCTCAGATAGAAGTAGTAGCGCTAAGATGTCGCTCACTTATGTAGAACAGCACTGAACAGGAAGTGGGAGCCTGAAGTTGGCTGTGAAGAGCAGGCTCTGTGAAATGGCATGGTGATGTAGCAGGGCAGAGGAGAGGATTGGAGCAGCAGTACTTCATCACAGTAACTAAGCAACCGATTCCTCTGAAGGGCCACTTTCATGGGGCTGGAATTCTCCAAAGGAAACTCTGGGGACCAGAATGACTTGTTGGCCATTAGCTACAGCCTGCCTGTGTAGGTTTGGGCATCTGGCACCACAGTGCAGGCAATCACCAGCCATGTACCGAGCAGGACAGGGAGATGACATCAGGGCATACAACATGGGGACAGCCTCCATAGGTGATGGTGCGGGGTTAAAGTGGGAGGATCCAGCAGCTACCAGATAGTAGGTGGCATAAGTGGACCGGGAAGGACTAACAGGTAATAGGAGTGCTACAGAGTGAGTAGACCCATGACCGTAGGTAACCGGGCAGTGAACATGAATACTTGCTTGCTCCAGAACCTCTTGTGTAAGCTGCTGAAGGAACGCTTCATCACCCAACCAGGTGTCATAGACGGCCCAGGTGTCCCACTACGCAGTCGCTGGCTTGTCTTTGATGGTCATCATTCTTGGCTTTGCATCTAACTGTGGTATCTTGATAGTTTGCTTGTCGGTCTCAAGATCACAATCCTCCTTTTGCTCCCAGTTCCCACCAAGCGGTGTTGTTGTATGCCCCTAAGAGATCGGTGGAAAGTCCAATTGCTCGATCACTGCAGCCAAGAAACCTTAGATACCAACAGACTTTGTATAACAGACCTGAACCCCAGGAGGTTGTTATACACCAGTGGTTGCTTACGTCTCTTAACGTCTCTCTGGTTCGCAAACACTTCATGGCCGGTATTGTCCTATCTTGTGAAGCCATAATTTCCATCTACTCAAAACTCTGTAATGGTACCTGTAGTGTGACACTTTGCCATCCACTGTTCAGGTGGGATTTTATCTTTTCTGCAGGCTGCTGCTTCCTTTTCTGCCTGCCATTGCTCTGTGATATTCCTGCAGATTTACCCTACTGTCATGGGTGGGTGCGGGTGATAGTTTTCCGGATTAGGCTTGGCTCTCACAAACTTTGGCATATCAGATGGCTTGTTAAGGGTCTTTGTCATGTCTTGTGTTGTCAGCAGGCCTATCCTGGGTTTTGACTGAACTTTGGTCAGGTTGGGTAGCTTCAGGAGTCTTCACAATGTCGCAGACTGTGGATTCCGGTGCGGCAGGAACTTTTGCGACAATTTGCACAAACTGCGGCTCTAGCAGGTGCTGCTCCTAATGTCGATTCTGACTTGCTTGGTTCTAATAGTTGACCCTCAAGTTGTAAGTTGCTCGTGTCTACAGGCTTGAGCTACTTCACATCTCTCATCAGGCTGTGCTCATCCTCAAAGTACCATTGCAGTTCTTGGAGAGGGGGATCTGGTCTCCCAAACACGTACAGTATTTCTGATTCATCTTTGCTCTATTATGGATCTTTCTGCCTGAGTTGGGGCTATACTTGGTGTAAGCATTCTGGACGCCATCATTTATGGCTCTTGTACCATTATCATGGCATGGTGCTATCAAGAGATTCCTAGAAATGTGTTCAGAACGGATCCAGTGGAACTTCAGGAACCCGATTCTGGTAATAGGCTAGGTAAAATCTCTCTTCAAAAAGTGGCGGTAGCCTGAAAATCACTTTGCGTGACTGATGCTGGGGACCCATTATAACTGGCGAGGTCACTGTTGCTGCTACCTAATATGACTGGCAGACATTTTATTTTTTCTCTCTCTTTTACTGATGTTGCTTCCTTAAAACTTTGCACATCACTAACTTACGGTGGGACTTTCTGATGGGAGGGACTCCAAACTTTTAGACACTCCTGCTTGTTCTTTGCTCCAATCTTGAGCCAAACATTCAAAACAGGCCAGTCCCCCTGGTCACTCACACTTGCAGCACTTAGTGGTGCATAGTTCTAATGGGAGACCACCTGTGGCTGAGATGCTCTCCTCCTTTTTCGATACCACCTCTCAATTCTGGTGGGCTTTTCTCATTTACCTTCTTCTTGGGAATTTCTTTGGTGAGAAACTTCAGCGGGCGTTGTAAGTAAGTTGCTGAAAAGATGGTGGCAGCGCCGCAACTAAGCAAAGATTATAATCTACATGGTAAGCTGCAAATGAACATTTTTGGCAATCACATTCCATCCTTAGATGTAATAAAGTTGTAGGGTTATCCTCAGATGCAGTGGCTCCACTTGCAAGATAGCTGATTAACCCTTACTTGCGATGACTTGGCTGGTACAGCGTTAATCTTGATAGGCACACTGAAGATGAATCCTGTTTGTGACATCAAGGTTGCAGTGGGCCTTAAAGGGGTTGTATCGTTACAAAGATCATGTCTCAGATTATGGGGACAGTAAAAATAAGCACTTTTGTAATTGGTTTGCATACCTCAGTCACTTGGTTTAGCAGATATGAGCTTTTCTGTGAATCTGTATTCTATTTCTGCTGCTGCTGGTCGGGATACGCCCCCTGGCCGGATCCCGCCCCCTAGACATTCCCCCTGCACTGTGATTGGCTTGCTGACATTTCATTCAGCCTCTTGAGACACGCCCCCCAGACAGGAAACGCCCCGGACACTCCCCCTGCGCTGCCTGCACACTCTGTGCTTACTCCCCTCTGAGCTGTTGAAACTGAAAGTAAAACATCTATGTGAGAGGGCTGCTGGCTCTATACTCATCTTCCAGCTCTAAGCTGAATGATCTGGGTAATTACTGACTGTTAAACTCATAGATCCCTTATATGACAGTCTTATGTCCTGTGCTTTCTCCATATAACACAATCTTAGTCCCCTGCCTGATAACAGAGGGGACGGAGGGGGGGCAGTGTGCATTTCTCACATGTGTTTCATCAGTGCAGGCTGTGTGTAGAACTGGTTATAGCAGTCCAAGGAGCTTGTGGAGCTTGAAGGCTGCAGACAAGAGAACATTGCTGGGGGCTGCATAAGTGTCCAGACATCCTTCCTCTTCTCCTGCTTCGCACACAATGATGATGTCACAGCTTCAATGAGGAGAGACACGCCTGCCAAGAGGTGATACACGCCTGCTGAGAGGAGAGACTCGCCTCCTGGGAGGAGAGACACGAGTGCTGAGAGGAGAGACACGCCTCCTGTCAGGAGAGACACGCCTGCAAAGAGGTGATACACCCCAGCTGATAGGAGAGACTCGCCTCCGGGGAGGAGAGACACGAGTGCTGAGAGGAGAGACACGCCTCCTGGGAGGAGAGACACGAGTGCTGAGAGGAGAGACACGCCTCCTGGCAGGAGAGACACGCCTGCTGAGAGGAGAGACACAAGTGCTGAGAGGAGAGACACGCCTCCTGGGAGGAGAGACATGAGTGCTGAGAGGAGAGACACGCCTCCTGGCAGGAGAGACACGCCTGCTGAGAGGAGATACACAAGTGCTGAGAGCAGAGACACGCCTCCTGGGAGGAGAGACACGCCTGCTGAGAGAAGAGACTCGCCCCTGGATTTCAAACTCAATCTCATAGAATTAGCTCAAGAGCATGAACACTTCAAACGATATAACCCCTTTAAGAGGGCCAGAGGAGAGGATGGGAGCAGTAATACTTCATCACAGTGACTAAGCAACCCCACTCATGTTCCTCCAGCACTGCTGCAGTGAAGAGGGGGACCTGAAGCTTGGTGATGGTGTTACTCCCCCCGGGAACACTCTGATGATGGTGATAGTTGTTCTCCCATGACTGTGGTGTTGTACAAGTTGCCCTTTATGATATGCTATGGGTGTGGAACAGACAGGAGGGCAGATGGGATTAACGTTGCAAACATTACCTCTTCTATATTTTCTGGCAAGGTGACATACCTGGCATCCCTCCTTCCTTTCATTCAAACCAGTGTGTGTACTAAGGACAAGAATAATGTGACTGGTCAGGAAGGGGAGTAAGCTACCCAGTCAAGAACGATTTAAAGACTCCAAAATTGGTTGTCATATTCTAGAGTGTGCAGCCCATAAAACTAATTATACCGTATTGTTGATGCAACAATTCCAAATTCTGCAAAGAAAATTAACTAACAAATAATCTTAGCTTTAAATGTGTATTCACAAGTTGCAGTCATCACAAAATTGCCTCAAAACAAAAAGGGGACTTATCAATACTATTTAATACTTAGATAGTGTAAACTTAGACTAGACCGTCTTACAATGTGCCACATTTTTTAGTGTTGAGAAATCCGCCGCATGTTTAGATTGTCTAGACTAAGTTGACACCCTCTGTTATCCTCGGTCATAAAAATATGGCTCTAAGCTTTTTCCTCCTCGCCTTCTGAAAGCCATAACTTTTTTATTTTTCCACCTACATAGATGTATGAGGGACAAGATGTACTTTCTAATGGGGTTATTCACATTACCATAGAATATACTGGGAAACTGCCAAAAAATTCTAAGTGAGGCAAAATGTGAAAAAAAGTACTTGTGACATGTTTGTGGGTGTTTTGCTTTTATGGCGTTCAATCTTCGGTAAAAATGATGTGTTGTCTGTATTTTACAGGTTGATACGCATCCGCCAACATCAAACATGTACGTTTCCTTTATGTTTTGTTCCGTAAAAAAAAAAAAAAATCCAAGCATTTTCTATTTTTGAAATTTATGCTTCGACACCATTTTCTGCGACCAATAACACTTTTGTACTAACACCTACGGACATGAGTGATGGGAAAATTTTTGTGGGCTGAAGTGTACTCTTTATTTTTACCAGTTTGCAATACATGTGACTTTTTTGATTAAATTTATTCCAATTTTTATGGGACGTGAAATGACAAAAAACCCCACAATTTTGGCGTTTGGAATTTTTTTCTTCTACGATGTTTAGCGTACGGGATAAATTATGTTATATTTTAATAGATCGGACTTTTTCGGATGCAGCGATACCAAATATGTGTAACTTTTTTATTTTATTCTTTTTATTTGTAAAATGACGGAAAAAAAAATAATTTTTTTTTTTTACACTTTAAAACTTTTTTTATTTTTTTACTTTAACTTTGAGTTCCCTTAAGGGAGGCCACGAGGGGGCACGATCATTTCTATAGCCTAATGCATTGTATAGGAATAATTCTATAGACAATTGTATTATATAGGAATAATTCTATAGACAATTGTATTGTATAGACAATGCATTAGGGTGTACAAAGATGGTGGTTTCCCCACTTCCTTCCTGGGGCTGTAAGTGGCGAAATTGAAAACATGGCAGTGATGGAGACCTTCACAAGGCTTCTAGCTGTCATGTTCAGCGATCGAGACACAGCGCTATCATCGCTGATGTTCCGATCGTAGTGATTCAGATGCCATGGCCATCTTTGCTGTGGTGTGAGCTTCAATTAGCCGCTAACACCCGCTACAATGCCCCTTATAAGCATCAGGACATATCCATACGTACAATGTCGGCAAGGGGTTAATTGGGCCAAAATATTGGCACAATTTTTTGGTCCATGGTGTCGAATGCTAATTCTTTCCCCCTTTCTGCAAAGTCACACCCCTTTCTTCGAGTTAAGCCCCTTTTGTTGGACGAGACGCAGAAGTGTCTAGAGACTGTCTAAAACCCATAGTAAATGTGATGTAAAGCATTTACACCTGTATTTTAGTGCAAATTGCCCCAGAATTCTTGCCTAACTGCCATAATATAGATACCCCAATAGTTTTTGCTGTATTTTTGCAAAAACTGCAGCAGAAAACTGAATATGATTTCAACATATTGAAAATCAAAGTGGGTAGAAGGAATAGACTTAGTAATTATTCCAGACAGATGGAGAAGCACGTGCATAAACTACTTTACTTGGACAGATCAGCTGTAAATACCATCAGATGAAGTATTTACACAGAGGCACAAAGTAAAATGAACTTCTAATTATCACCCCAGGTTTGTTTACTCCGCTGATGGAAGGCGCACATAAAATGTTATGACTCTAGGCACATCACATCTGCAATTACTGCATGTTAGTTACAAATTTGTTTAATTTCATAGACCCTTCTTTCATATTCAATGCATATAAAAAGTTAAAAATACAGTACTGTATTTTTGGACTATACGATACACTTGTTTCTCTCCAAAATTGTGGGGGAAATTGAGGCTGTGTCTTATAGTCAAATGTCCTATCTCAGGCCAGCAGCAGGCTGGAGGGGGGGCGATGTTTAATGGGTTAATTCTGTGCAGCGGCTAGCGGCTGATCACTACATCCTGAAGCCGCCGTTAACAGCAAGGATATAGCTGACTCCATGCCTGCTGTTAACACTTTTGATGCTGCAGCGATCATGGTCACGATGGCTAGCTGAATAATTTGATTGTACATTTTAAGAAGTTATTATGGGCAACTTTAACTACCCAAACATAAATTGGGAAACTGAAACCTGTAGTTCTCATAAAGGAAACAGGTTTTTGTCATTAGCTAGAGATAATTACCTTTCCCAAATAGTGCAGGATCCGACTAGAGGAAAGGCCCTTCTAGACTTAATATTCACGAATAAACCTGACAGAGTAACAAAGGTTCCGGTTAGGGGGCACCTAGGAAATAGTGACCACAGTATAATAAATTTCCATTTATCCTTCAATACATTTTTTTGTCGAGGAGCCACAAAAACACTGAATTTCAGGAAGGCTAATTTTATTCTGCTTAGGGAGGCCCTAAACCATATCGACTGGGACAAGGTGACTGAGAATAACAGAACAAATAATAAATGGGAGATCTTTAAAAACATCTCAGGCACCCACTGTGAGGGGTACATACCATATGGTAATAAAATAATTAGAAACAGGAAAAACCCAATGTGGATCAACAGAGATATAAAGGAGGCAATAAAAAAACTAAAAGAAAGCGTTTCATCTACTAAAATAGGAGGGCAGTGAAAAGGCACTAAAAAGCTATAGCTAAAAAATTAAATATGTAAAATAATGATAAAGACAGGAAAGCTGGACACGGAAAGACATATTGCCATAGAAAGTAAAACTAACCCCAAAATATTTTTTAACTATATAAACTAGTAAACAGATTAAAACAGAAAATGTTGGCCCTTTGAAATGTATTGAGGGAGAGACTGTAGAGGGCGATGAGAAGAAAGCAAACCTATTAACCCCTTAACGACCCTGGACATATGAGTACGTCCCAGGGACGCTAAGGGGCTTTGCAGGGGGATCGCTCCGCGACCCCCGCCGCACAGCCGGCGGGTGTTAGCGGCTCATCGCCGCTAACACCCGGCAGTGACAGCGTCGGCGGGTGGCGCCGCCTGCTGGCGCTGTTTAACCCGTCAGACACCGCGGCAAAGATGGCCACGGCGTCTGAATAAACAACGATCGGTGCTGCGCACCGATTGTTAGGGTCATGGGCAGCGCCGCAGCATAGCTGCAGCGATCCGACGACCGGACACGGCAGTGGGGAGCCCTGTGAACGCTCCCGTCACTGCCATGTCCTGGTTTGCCACACTTCCGGCCGCAGACAGGAACTGGGGAAACCGCCATCTTTGTACACCCTAATGCATTGCCTATGCAATGCATTAGGCTGTATTAACAATCGCGCCCCTAGTGGTCAAGCACCCTAGGGGGACTCAATGTTACAGTGAAAAAAAAAGAAATAAAGTTTTAAAGTACAAAAAAAAAGTATTAAAAGTTCAAATCACCCTCCTTTCCTCATTTTATAAATATAAACAATAAAATAATAAATAAGTTACACATATTTAGTATTGCCGCATCCGAAAAAGTCAGATCTATAAAAATATAAGATCATTTATCCTGTACGCTGAACACCGTAGAAGAAAAAATATTCCAAACGCCAAAATTGCATTTTTTGGTCATTTTATGTCACTTAATAATTGGAATAAAAGTGATCAAAAAAGTTGCATGCATTCCAAACTGCTAGCAATAAAAAGTAAACTTCAGCCCGCAAAAAATGCCCCCTCACTGACGTCCATAGGTATTAGTACAAAAAAGTTATTGGTCGCACAAAATGATGCCGTGGCGCAAATTTCAAAAATAGAAAATGTTTTGAATTTTTTTACGGTACCAAAACATAGCGGAAACCCTACATGTTTGAAATTGTCGGATGCATATCAACCTGTAGAATACAGATAATACATTATATTTACCGAAGATTGAACGCAGTGAAAGGAAAACAGCCACAAACATGGCAAAAATAAAAAAAATTTTACAATTTGTTCCACTTGGAATTTTTTTGTGGTTTCCCAGTATATTCTATAGTACAGTGAAAACCATTAGAAAGTACATCTTTTCCTGCAAAATAAAAGCCCTCATATGCCTATGTAGGTGGAAAAATAAAAAAAGTTATGGCTCTGGGAAGGCGAGGAGGGTAAAATGAACGTGTCAACAACAAAAAAAAACGCCGGCTCCTTAAGGGGTTGAAGGGCATAATCATTTTTTTATTTTATTTTTGCAGACTTCTATGTTGTTGTTTACAGCTTGAAGACAGTGGGGAACGTGACCGCTGCAGTGGTAAAGTCCCCGTTTGGAAGTGATGCAATGTCACCAGAAGACAGGAGAGAAGTGCTGCTGGGACCAGGGACAGAAGAAAGGTGATTAAAAGTTTTTTGGGGGTTTTTTGTCTGGGGGCCCAGGAGCTGCTTTTCTCATTTTCTTATGAGGTGGACAACCCCTTTAATTTTATTATTACTCTACTACTACTACTCTATTACTACTTGCATACATGCGCTGCACCAAATGTTTTTGACACTTTTTGAGCATTGTTTTACAGGGATTGTGTCTTAGTTATCAAGGGGCATGGCTTAGCCAAAAGGGTGTGTTGCTTGAGATTCGACACCATGCAAAAAAAAAAAATTGTGGCACAAAATTTTCGCAAATAATAAAGCAACCAATAACTAATATAAAGATAGATATAGATTTATCAACCATAGTTATCACACTCATTATACTGTTTAAGTATTAGGGTACGTCTACACTATGGGCGACATGTATGAATCTCGCCTGGTCGGGGCGCACGTTTCCGCCAGTTTTCCGGCGGAATCTGCACCTGATTTATGTCGGGGCTGGGCGCGCTCATTCATAGCATGTAAAGTCCGCCGCGCCTCGCCTGTGTGTTAGGCGCAGTGCGGGACTGAGGCGCAGTGCGGCGCTGCGCCTATGATTCGGCGCCGGAGGTAGTGCGGTCATACATGCGGGGAAAAGTCCGCCGCGCCCCGCCAGTGTGTGGGGCGCAGTGCGGGGACCGAGGCGCAGTGCGGCGCTGCGCCTAAGATTCGCCGTCCGAGGCGGTGCGCTCGTACATGCGGGCAAAAGTTCCCTGCGCCTCGCCAGTGTGTGTGGGGCACAGTGCGGGGACATGGGTGTAGTGCAGGACTTAGGCGCCGTGCGGGACTGCGCCGAAAAACAGGCTGGAACAGCGAGAAATCATTTCAGATGTCGGTGCGGAGTATGAATCAAAAATCGCCTTTATAAAGGCGGAAAACATTCTCAGGAAAAGAGCTGAAACCTTAAAAATAAAAAATACATAAAACAAAATCACTTTCCAATATCCTAATTCAAGAATTAGGATATTGGAAATTGCCGGGAAATACAGTAATTCAAATTCAGAAAGCTATTCTGATTGGTCGGCATAAACCGGCCAATCAGAATAGGAGCGACAGTGAACCATTAAAACCTATGGGGAAGTTTAGACCAATCAGAATCCACGGCGGGATAGTTCAAAATAAAGTAAAAAATGCTGAAAAGAGCTGATTGGTTAAGCTACCGGGGACTTGGCTAGCTCAGCCAATCAGAATAGGAGCGACAGAGACCCATTCTAGCCTATGGAGAAGTTTAGACCAATCAGAATCCACGGCAGGACAGTTCAAAATACTGTAAAAATGCTGAAAAGAGGTGATTGGCTGAGCTAGCGGGGGCTCGGCTAGCTCAGCCAATCAGAATAGGAGTGACAGAGACCCATTAAAACCTATGGAGAATTATTGACCAATCAGAATAGGAGCGACAAAGACCCATTCTAGTCTATGGAGAAGTTTAGACCAATCAGAATCCACGGCGGGATAATTCAAAATACAGTAAAAAGACAGAAAAGAGCTGATTGGCTGAGCTAGCGGTGGCTTGGCTATCCCAGCCAATCAGAGCGCGAGCTACTTCTCCCATTATAGTCTATGGAGAGATGGGCGCTCTGAAATCTCGGCGCTCAGCGCCGTGCGGCATGAAGTATTAATAAAAAAAAATGTTTTATTAAATGTAAAACATTATCAGATAAAGAGCAGAACCCTTCGTCACAAATAAAGCAGTTAAAAACCCGAACAACGCGTTTGTCACCGAGACCGGCGCTACATAGGGAATTGCAATAGAGAGAATCGCCGGGAAATACAGTAATTCAAATTGTTTAAGCTATTCTCATTGGTCGGCATAAACCAGCCAATCAGAATAGGAGCGACAATGTCCCATTATATCCTATGGAGAAAAATTGACCAATCATATTCAAAGGCGGGACAGTTCAAAATACAGTAAAAAGGCAGAAACGAGCTGATTGGTTGAAGCGGCGGGGGCTCGTCGAGCTTAGCCAATCAGAGCGTGAGCTACTTTTTCATAGAGTTCTATGGGGAAAAGAAATTCTGAGCGCGCTCTGTGATTGGCTAAGTTAAAAGGGGCGCCGTTTTTGGACCAATGGGGAGAGCGAGCGACGCTCCTATGGGTTTTCTAAGCAATCTGAAATCAAACTGTACATGGCCGAAATCAAATTATAAGACTCCAGAAGTTGTCCTGATGTGTATATAAAACGAATGTTAATATGGGGGTAACGAAAAAAAAAATTAAATCAATAAAATCCTGTTTATTTCTTTATTTTCGTTAGCCAAGGATCAATAGTATGGGTGCAACGAAAATAAAGAAATAAACATGATTTTATTGATTTAATACTTTTTTTTCGTTACCCCCATATTATCATTCGTTTTATATACACATCGGGACAACTTCTGTAGTGTTATATTTTGATTTCGGCCATGTACAGTTTGATTTCAGATTGCATTAGAAAACCCATAGGAGCGTCGCTCGCTCTCCCATTGGTCCAAATAACGGCGCCTCTTTTAACTTAGCCAATCACAGAGCGCGCTCAGAATTTCTTTTCCCCATAGAACTCTTTGAGAAAGTAGCTCGTCGCTCTGATTGGCTAAGCTGGACGAGCCCCCGCCGCTTCAACCAATCAGCTCGTTTCTGCATTTTACTGTATTTTGAACTGTCCCGCCTTTGAAAATTGGTCAATTCTCCTCCATAGGTTATAATGGGACATTGTCGCTCCTATTCTGATTGGCTGGCTTCTGCCGACCAATGAGAATAGCTTAAACAATTTGAATTACTGTATTTCCTGGCAATTCTCTCTATTGCAATTCCCTATGTAGCGCCGGTCCGGCGACAAACACGTTGTTCGGGTTTTCAACTGCTTTATTTGTAAAGAAGGGTTCTGCTCTTTATCTGATAATGTTTTACATTTAATAAAAATAATTTTTTTATTAATACTTCATGCTGCACAGCGCTGAGCGCCGAGATTTCAGAGCGCCCATCTCTCCATAGACTATAATGGGAGAAGTAGCTCGCGCTCTGATTGGCTGGGATAGCCAAGCCCCCGCTAGCTCAGCCAATCAGCTCTTTCCTGTCTTTTTACTGTATTTTGAATTATCCCGCCATGGATTCTGATTGGTCTAAACTTCTCATAGACTAGAACGGGTCTTTGTCGCTCCTATTCTGATTGGTCAATAGTTCTCCATAGGTTTTAATGGGTCTCTGTCGCTCCTATTCTGATTGGCTGAGCTAGCCAAGTCCCCTGTAGCTTAACCAATCGGTTCTTTTCAGCATTTTTACTGTATTTTGAACTATCCCGCCTTTGATTCTGATTGGTCAATCCTTCCCCTATTTGTTACTATATTTTTGAAAGCGGTGTCGTGCTCCCTGTATGAAGTCCTTTAGGACCTTTATATATCTTCATCTACAACGTTACATGTTTAGTTCCGAGCGATATTAAATATTTGATACTTTTATATTAGCACATCAACATTATGACCAATGTGTTGGATCAAACCTGTGAAACTCTGCCAGCCAGACGCGAGAGAGCAGCGCGCATTTTTTCACGATCGGAACATCGCAATGAAGGCATCTCTGATGATGTAGTAACCGATATGAGACAGCTTGAAAAATTAATGACCAAAGAACTTAAACTATGGTGGGATCAGACCACCCTCGAGTCTTATGTTGACCAGCGTATGATCCCAGGGGTATTTGCGCATTCGGAAATTTCCAACACATATATCAGATAAAGATTTCATGGACAAATGGAACATGGAACTTACTGAATGCTCCCTAAAACTAATGAAGCTACTCATAAATTACGAAGAGGATTTACGTACTACTATTAATGCTGAAATTGCGACTCTAAAAGAGACTTTGGCTCCAAAAGAATCTCTACCAGCATACAAAAATCTAAATGATAAAATTCTAGCAAATATGAAAAAACTGGAAGATAATATAGTCACCTAAAAAAGTAAAAAATTTGCCCGTGATACAATGGACTACGATAGAGATGCAGTGTATAGGTGGAAATCACTAATTAAACCCATTTTAAAACCACCTTCCAATCGCAGTCAGTCTCACTCTGGTCCGAATAGAGTAACATTTCCTGATTTGGACACTTCTGAAGACCTAAGATTATATGCAACGTCCGATGATACGTCTGATACTTCTACTTCAGAACACTTGGCCAATAGTTCTAAATCTAATGACAAACAAACAAAGCATAAGAACACGGGACTGCCAAAAAACGGAGCAGGCGTGGGGGTAGAAAACATAAGTCTAAAAAAACGAAACAAGATCCACAATTATCGATATTAGAATATCCAATAGTCAACCTATCAAGCTACATCATCACTGACAAGCAAGTAGATCTTCTGTCTAAGTGCTTGAGTTTTGTTCCAGTTAAAGATTTCAACCTATATATAAGACCATACTGGACGTTAACTATTTTGCAAGAACTCTGACTTTAAAAAAACATTTTCACGTATTGAAGATCTTCCTGGCTGTGATATTGTGGATACACCTGATAAAGTGGATAATACAATAATAAATCTTTCTGATGTTACTAACCGCTTTTTTACTTTTCAGGAAAATATCAGTCTTACGGAGCTACGTGATCTAAGTAGTGTAGGTGATATTTCGATCATTACCCCTTGTCCGGATTACCCAAGTAGGAATAGAGAGTTCTATCCGATTCAATCTAGACCTTGCGGTCTTGATTTGTTTCAGGACCTAGTGGAAAAAGACCTGAAAAAACTAAAAGCTGAATGCGATTCCACTAGGTCTAGAGGTAATTTAACCAAATCTGAAATAATAGCACTACAAGAATTAAAAGAAAATAGAGATCTCCTAATTAGACCAGCGGATAAGGGGGGAGCCATTGTTCTTATGAACTCTGGTCTTTACAAAAAATTGAATGATGAAATTCTATTAGATGAAAAAACCCATCAACCTTTGAAGTCAGACCCCACAAAATCTTTTCAAGTTCGTTTACAATATGTCCTTAATGAAGGAATTAAAATGGGAGCTATAACTCAGGCCCTTGCAGATAAGCTATTTGTAAAAAATCCCACTATTCCTATTTTTCATACCTTTCCTAAGGTTCATAAGGATCTATTTCCTCCTCCCATGCGACCCATAGTGGCTGGCATTGGTTCTCTCTGTGAGCCACTGGGGTCGTGGCTAGATTCCATCCTTCAGCCTCTAGTGCTCTCCATTCCGGGCCATATTAAGGACACTAAGAGTCTCGTGAATATGTTATCAGGTAGAGATTGGGACCCTACATCGTCATGGGTGACGTGCGATGTGACCGCGCTGTATTCCTCTATTCCCCATCATATAGCCATCGACATTCTTGAAAAACATCTGGAACGATTCACTACGTATTCTTCAATTTTCATTAGTTTTCTCATTATGTGTACTGAGTACCTTTTGACCCACAATTATTTTACTTTTGATGGTTCTTTTTTCTTGCAGCCTGGGAGGAGAGATACCTGTTCTCCCCTTCCTCTCCCTTCTCTCCCCACATCAGGTGGTATGGTCGTTATATAGACGACCTGCTCCTGGTGTGGGGGGGATCTAGAGATGATGTGGAAAATTTCGGGCTGTATGTTAATGACAACTGTTTGAATCTACGCTTTACTTTGGAGTGGCAAAAAGAGAGCATTAATTTTTTGGATATCACGCTCTTAGGTAAATCCAAGATTGAAGTGCTTCCCTATAGGAAAAATATCGCTAGGAATACCATTCTTCATGCCACCTCCAATCATCCTCATCATGTCATTCGTGGCATACCTTATGGCGAGCAAATACGAATTAAACAAAATTGCTCTATTCCATCGTTGTTACCACTTTACATGCAAGAAACTAATCTTAGATTAAGTCAAAGAGGGTACCCACAATGGCTACTAGAAAAAACTAACGATAGGATTGCGCAGGTCCCTAGAGAAGAGCTCTTAGAAACAAAAAACAAAAACAATGACAATAATGATGTTACCAAACAAGATGCGATTACCTTCTCTACTACTTTCAGTCCCCAGTACAAGCAAATCTGTAACATTGTAAAGAAATACCTTCCCATTTTAACCGAGGCCAACAGCTCAGAACAGATTGTATCCTCTGACGATGTACGTTTTGTCTCTAGAAAGGGTCAAACATTAAGATCAGCTTTGTCCCCCAGTCTTTTTTTGACTACACCTATGGTACATCAACAAACGTGGTTATCTAACACCGGTATGTTCAGATGTAATCATTCCAGGTGTATTACATGTAACCATGTATCTACCTCTAAAGAGTTTTTTTCTATTACTCAGCGTTCCACTTTTGCCATAAAATCATTTATCAATTGTAACACTCGCTATGTTGTTTATTTGATTACCTGCGATTTGTGTCAAAAACAGTACGTGGGCTGTACTACCTGCGCTCTCAAAGTACGGATCCGTAGACACTTGTCAGATAGCAAGAAACAGTTAAATGTAGGCATTTCTATGGCATCCAAACATTTTCGTGATGTGCACCATGGTGATACAACAGCATTTAAAGTGCAGGGTATAGAACGAGTCTCTAAAGCACCTAGGGGGGGCGACCATCAGAAAAAATTACGGGCCGGCGAGGCATGGTGGATTTTTAAACTTGACACTAGATTTCCTAATGGCCTCAACAAACGTCATGACTTAATGTGCTATTATTAACTATTTTTTTACCTATGTCGCTATCTTGTTTGTTTTTAACATTATTGTTCTTTACTGGTTGTTTTAATTAAGCTTTCATTGTTTGTCCGTCAGATCATGTGAGGATTCACGTGACCATAGGGCGGTACTATTTAAATCATCCATGACATTATTATTGTATGCCATGAATAAGGAGCAGGCAAGCTCCGAAACGCGTTGGCCAAATATGCGACTGTAGTGTATGTCATCTTATACGATGCTTGGATCTTTTTAATTTATCCTTAAATAAAGCTCTGGAACGTCTTCCATTTTAAACAAGAAGGTTGCACGCTGGATTTTTGTATTGATCTTTCTTCGTTTCCTGGAGTGAGCTTTCACTACTTATCCGGGCGTTCCCTTCTTGCATCTTACACACCAGGTGAGCTGACTTTCTGCAGTTTCTGCATCTCTATTTGTTACCATAGGTTTTAATGGTTCACTGTCGCTCCTATTCTGATTGGCCGGTTTATGCCGACCAATGAGAATAGGTTTCAGAATTTGAATTACTGTATTTCCCGGCAATTTACAATATCATTATTCTTGATATTGCGCCGTTCTAGAGTTTAGTAAAGTGATTTTTTTTTTATTATGTTTATTTTTTACGTTCAGCTTTTTTCTGACACTGTTTTTCGCCTTTATAAAGGCGATATTTTCGGAATCATAGTCCTGCTGCACGGGGCGGAGCGCCGAGATTTCTGTAGCGATCTTCTATGTTTCCTCGCATGTTCCGATCCTGCTTCACTTCACCTCTGCCGGAGCATTTAGACCAAAAAAAAACAGGTCTGCTTGTCGGAGCTGCCGAGCGCTGCACTGCGCCTTGCTTTGCCGACTCGCGATCATACATGCCTCGGAGTTTTCGAGCTCGCCGCATCCCGCCCCGGAACGCCTACCCCGCGCCCACACCGCGCCCAGTGCCCGCCCCCTCATGCGGGGCGCAGCTGAAAGTGGCGAACGCTGCGCCTAACACTGCATCCCCGCGTCCGACAGCGGGATTCGGGCCGGGAGGCGCAGTATACGCCAAAAAACAGGCGTAAAGCCCGTTCATACATGTCGCCCTATGAGTAAAATTTACTCGTTGGATTCCCGATGGATTCTGCCATTGAAAATCACATCAAACAAGTATTTCATGTGGATTTTAGATTGTTTTTTCTCCAGCAGATTTACAGTCAGAAAACAAGTTCCATTCATCCCTATGGGGTTTTGGACACTGATCCAATGCAGAGATGTTTTGGACACATTTTTTGATGTTAAATATGGGGGAAGACTGAACATGTTCCAAGTTATTTTTACTCTTAAAAACTGACCTTACAATTGGTTTCAGACGAGTATTTCAAGTCGGAATTCACGTGGATTCCATCATGAAATGCTTGCTGTGTGGACGGACCTGTAGACAGTTTTAGTAAATCTGTCCCAAAGTTTCTTGTAGTCTGTAAGCCATTACTAAAAAAATTACCTTAAACCAATGATCATACAATTTGTTAGACCTTAAAAGCACAGTATAAGGGCAGTACTTATACCACCTAATGACATTACATATCGCCCCTCATGAACCACATATCACAGGTACAGAAACCTATGCTTTAAGACATGCAACACCCAACAGTAACCAATGTAACTACTTTGGCATCATTTAAAAGCAGGTCTAGCTGTCATGATTATGCCCAACAGATCCACAGCTTTGTGTTCTGGTCGCCGGCCACGGTCATCGTGACGAAAACCATGGTTTTGACATAATGTTTTCCAGTGTGAACTCTGCCAGCTAGCTCTGAATACTTAATTGATTCCTGGCCAATGCCTGTGGCCAGGAATCTTTCAGCGCTATCTGGGTTAACTTGTTCCTTTGTTGATTGACACCTCCATTCTCCTATCACTTCTGTTGTACTGTCTCCTGTTCCCTATATAAGGTCTCAGCTTCCTGTTTTCTTTATCGGTTACCTCTGCCTATAGTTTGCCTGGTTTTCATATTGGATTCTTCTGTGTTCTTTGACTCTGGCTTGGACTCTGGTTACTCTCCTGTCACCCGTTTCTGTACTGCACTGCCCGTTCGTTGCTGACTTGGCCTGTCTGACTTCCCCTGTTTGTTCTGTGTTTGTTCATCTGCGTCTTGTGTCTCACTTGGCTCAGAATAGCTCTCAGTCTTCTGGCTGGGGCTGACCTAGTAAGGAGTCGGGTACCCCAAAAGGCATGGACAGAGGCTGGGACCAGTGTCAGAGCCTCACTCCATCTGTGTCTTCTTGTGCGCCGCTGACAGGTCCGGACACTAGCTTTGCTCTTCTCATTACCATTCTTCATAGCTATGATAAGCAACACAAAATTAACAAAGTAGGAGAATTATACCAGCCTGAGAGCCTTGCCACCTTTCTCTTAGGCAAGGCAAGGTGATGGTAAGGAAGAGGTAATTTTTTTTTATTTGCTAAGTAAAATAGATTAGCACCTTTGTTTAATAAGAGTCTCTCGTAAATCTTTAACCATAGTTATAGAGTGATCAAAAAACATTGTTATACTTGATTTGCTACTGCTGTTCTGTGATATGTTTACATGGAAAGATCTCATTGTTCCTTATCCTGAATATGTTCACTTTCGGTGACCTCTTTACAGCCATGTTCTTTATACATTTTCTCGGATGAATGTAACTTTTTCTGACTCTGACAATCATGTTGTGAGTCATACTTGTTACTTTGAATCTCCTGTTACCATGTAATGTTACTGTGACATTTTCACTACTGTTCAGTTGTAGATGGGTGAATCATTTTTTGCCAGAAGTCACAGTAATTCTATTCATGCACATGTCAGGTTTCGCTGTACTCTCTATAACACGTAGCTTCTTCACATTCTAGGTGCTAGAATAAAGTTCAAGTAACAGAAAGAGGAAAAACCAAAGTGCTACTGCGTGCGAATTACACAGTCATATTTATTAATATTTATACTACATATATACAATGTTACCTAAAGTGAAACGTAGCAGGGCCCAAAAAGTCATCTCAGTTAATCAGATGAGGGATCATATTATGGCTTTTTCCACCCTCTTAGAGTCAATCATTTCAACCCTTCTACCAGCTGATTGGACTTAGACTATTTTTAACATATACATATTTTTGTAGGGTGGAGTAGTGGATCCTCAGTACCACTGCCGGATGGTTAAGCCCCGCCCCGGGGAGCGGAGTCTAAGGGGGCCCCTGGTTTTCTCAAACACAACCCCCCCCGCAAAGCGGTTTGGGACTTGCTCGGCAATAACCCCCAGTCCCTTCCCCTGGCATGATTTGCCCGCGGGGCACTGAGGTGAGGTGGGGTACAAAATTTCAGCGGGTCATATCGGGAACGGCAGGAAGGTCAGGGCAGGCAGAAAAGGTTGGGGTCAGGAAACGTACAAAGGGAGGGGAACACGCTAGAACAATAGCACAATCTGGATGCTTTCCTAAGGCTAGGTTACACGCAAATTGCGGGATGAAATTACCCCCCGAAATTACCCTGTGGAGGGGCGGGGGGGGAGGGGGGGAGGACGGGAGGCCGGCACTTCCCCGGGCCCTAGACAATCACTGCTACGGCGCGTTTACGCCGCTGAAAGTACATGTCAATTTAAATGTCCCCCCCCGGCGGCTTCCCCGGGGGGGGGAGGGGAGACGAAATCCAATTTTTTCTATGAGAACTGGGGGATTACCGAAATAAAGGGGGGGCCCTTTGGGCCCAAAATTGGGGCGCATTCGGGCGCAAAATTAGGGACCGAAATACGCCCATTTTAAACCTGTAAAATCCCTTTAAGGCTTAGAGCCTGTAGATCCAGCGGGAAAGTGGGGGGGCAGCTCAGAATATATAGGGATAGCGCCCAGCAATTAGCCTATTACTGGGGCGTTGGCCCTTTAAATCTGAGAGAGCTGGCATGCGCATGCCCTAGAGAGAAGGGGCACGAACCAGCTGGCAGAGGAGCAGGAGCAACTAGACAAGTACCTGCCAGCAGAACGAGCGTGCCCACCCCACATCAGGCCCGGGGTCCCCCTGTCCCAGGGGTGGCGGGGGTGTCTGCCCGTAAAAAAATTTTAATTTTATCATCTAACTGAGCATCAATGCAGGGCAAATTAAAGCTTCTGGGTTCCAATTCAAAATCTGTAACAGGGCCGTCGCCATGTTCTATTTTGTCCCCTTTGGCAAAACAACCCAATTTTGTGGGAAAAAACAAGCTTTATGGTGTAGTGTAAACCTGACCTGATAAAATAAACCCTATATCATAAGGCATTAAAGGGGTGTTCTCACCATACTGTCTCACAGAGCCTGCTCTTCACAGCCAGCTTTAGGCTCCTGCTTTCTGTTCAGACTGTGGGTGAATCTACAGCAGTGACTGACATTTCAGCTTTGCTATTCCTAGCTAAACCTGCTAGAGTATCATTGGTGATGAAGAGGTTTTGATGCACCAACAAAACACAGGATCAATCAGTGAAAATGCAAGTGTATCTTTATAAGCCTAAGTTACAATCTATTTCCATTCTTTAAACTGTAACATTTTAGCCAACATTGATTTAAAGTCTGTTGTACATAATCCACAATTGGTATTGAAGTTTACTCACAGTCCATTTTTAAACTGGCATTGTATATGATGTATAGAGTGACAGCGTTCCTGCTTGGGTGAAACAATCATGTGAACATTTCGGAAACCACCCGCCTGCTTCCTCGTGATGAAAATGCTCTAACTTAAAAAAAGAAAAACAAACAGCAATGTATTTGATAATATCCTTTTTTAACTTTTACACATTTTTTAACCCCCTTTAAAGATATATCAAATTTTTTGGCTCTTCTTTTTTTTTTTTTTTTTTACATTTAAAATATTTTCCCAAAAAATTTTTAATTTACTTTTAGCCCCCTGGGTTTTGACCATAGGGGCTCGTAACTTGCTACCCTTTTGAATATAAGATTATGCAGAAGGATTGGTGAGGCAGCAAGTAACGAAAGTGCTAACATGGTGGCTATGGAAGTTTTCATTAGGCCTTCAGCTTGGCCCCTCATGATCTCCTCATGGGGGGAGACGCAATCGGGGGGGAAGAAAATCAAAAAAGTCATCTAAATTGGGTTTAAACACATCACAGAGTCAGCTCCCATCCCTGCTGTTGCGAGGTCCAGCTGAATTATTACTGCCACCCCCCCCCACCTATGGAGTTGACTCAGGAATGAGCCTGCCCCTGCCCTTCCCAGCATGTAATGACTCAAAGTCACTGTTTTAAGGGGTTAAACCAATCAATTTTTAGAATATTTTTAAGGAAAAACATACAAATCAGTTCAGAAAACTGATAACATAATTGTTGACTATACATGTTAGGTGAGATTTCTGCCCATATCAGTTTACAATCTATATACGTTTTAAGGTAGGCACAAAGGGAAAGGTGAATGAGTGAGCAGCTCTGGCCTTTTCAAGTGGAAGCAATGTTGGGTCAATGGTTTAGTGAAGATCGGTGGGCATGACAGGGATGGATTCATTTCTCATCAGGGTTGCACAGAAAACCTTCCAGGGTTGGATCAAAACAAGGGCATAGTTTAAAGGGTGCAGAAATAGCGTTGGGGGCTGCGCCAAGGAATGTTTCACGCGGCTTTTTGCTGACAATTGGGGGCGGGTTTTGCACCCCAATTACGCCCGGGTCCCGGGAGCGGGGCGGGGAGGGCGGCAGCTCGCCGGCCCTACGCCCTTATTCTGGGCCCTACACGCCCTAAAAATTGACATTTTACTTTCTACCCCCCCGGGTTGGGTTCCCCCGGCGGGGGGAAGAGCGGAATCCCAATTCTCTATGAGAACTGGGAATACCGTAATCCCTGGGACTGATTTCAGCCATATTGGAGCGCAAATATGGCGCGCAGTACGGCTGAAATCAGTGCCAGAATCAGCCGTGTGAACGAGGCCTAAGGGGATCCAAATACCCCTTTGTCACATAAGATTCCAACCATATTATAAATGGAAGGTGGTAGATGAAGAAATCAACACCCAGGAATCACTTTGTAACAATGACAATCACCCACAAAACTCAGACACAGAGGTGGGTGAAATATCCATTAGATACCAATGATAGGGGAGAAGATTGGCTACGGGCATTGGCCCTTTATGTCAATGAGGGCTACCGGACATACACCAGAGAGAAGGTACAAAAAACCAGGACAACAAAGCAGCAAATGCAGCGGAGAAGCAGCAATCACACAGAGCAGTTGGTGGTGGCTGTATCGGAGTAAGTTTGCTTTGCTGGGTCAATAGAGGAGGTCAAGCATTAGGGACATCCAGAATTGAGATTGGCTGTAAAGAGCATCTTTATGGGACCTAGAATGTCCATACACCACATGGACATCTCATTCCTATCTATGGGCACGGTGCAAAGCCTCATTTACCCTGTAGTGGTGCTTCTATGATCTATTTGGTGTTAATGGTTGCTTTTCCTGATAATAAAAAAAGATACAAACCAAATACTACAGTCTAAGATGCTGAATATGTAGATGTGTTCATACGTTGAGGGATCCCCGAAAATATTGCTACTGGAATTATCAATTGGCTCCCAGAAAATACCCAGTTGTCACTCTCCTATAAATTGGGTCCCTGCAAGGGGGAAATATTTTTTTAAAAAACCTGTAACGAACATCTTGTCCCCCTGATTATGATGATATAAACTATGCATGAGTTTAAAGGAAAATATGTTCTAGCTCTGATGTGTTATTTGGCCTTAGGAATCGTGTTTGTTTTATCTAAAGAAAGGCTGAATACTTAGTCTTCATTATAAAACAGATTGCTGAAGAAAGCAGAATATATCTGTGTTCTTTGCCAAGTAGTTTGGATACTTGGAGCAATCGTTATTGAGGAGTATAGGGTTTCATATTTCTAGGGAAGATGTTATTGTATTTGTACTTTCATACAATATCAAATTTTCAAGTCCTAATTTTTGAAACCATTGCATATTATCTATTTTATTAAAAGCAATTAGCATTTTTGACAAGAACATGCTGTTACCCTGTTTCCCCGAAAGTAAGACATCCCCCGAAAGTAAGACATAGTGCATTTTTTTTTATGCAATTCAGAGTTTGGCTGCTTATGCTGATGTTTGTGATGAAACCTACAGTTATTAAATACATTTAATTTTTTTTCATCATAAATGTAAATTCTTTCAGGGAAAAATAAAAACCCCCTAAAAAAAAGTCTTACCGTCAAAAGGAGCAAAAATTAAATAAAGCTGCCCCTTATTTTGGGGAAACAGGTAAGTAACTTTGAGTTAAAAATAGAAGTTGCGCCAAATCAAATAATCTTAGTTTGCAGTGTTCTTTTATTACTTCATTATCAGATCCCCTATATTCAGTTTGTATCCTATTCATAGTTATACATTTAACATGCAGTTGTGTATACCCAATAATGTATGAAAGATTTAGGCTCTGTGTGGAGAATTTTAGTTTGCAATGGCTCCTCAGCTTTCTCTCTACACTTGTACACAGCCTAAGCGATCCTCTCCTTGAAAACCACCTTGTGTGTTCTTTGCTTTGCACACTATCTACATCCCTTATGGCCCCCTCATAAATCCCCAAGGCCAGGGTGCCCATGTTTTCAGGGTCAATAAGGACTGACGCCGTAGACGCGGGGTAGTTATGGAACCACTGGGCCAAGAAAACAATGATGGAAAAGATGGCAAACGGGGTGGTAAACAGAAACATGATATCAGGGCACAGTAAGCCAGCAGGGCGGATCAGAGGGAAAAAACAGTTGAAACCAGAAGTTTACAACACATAAAAGAAGCCCCCCCCTGCATGTTTTTTCTCAATCTGACATGAAATCAAAAAAGTTTGTTTTAGGTCAATTTGGGAAACCCAAAACAATTATATTTCCAAATGCCAAAATAATGGAGAGAGTTTTTTAAGGATTTTTTTTATTACTGAAAGTAAAAATTTTTCTATATTTTTTCATTAGTATTTGGTAACATTGCCCTTAAACTGTATGACTTGGGTAAAATCATTTTGGATATCCTTCCACAAGCTTTCACAATATTTGGTAGATTTTGGCCCATTCCCCCTGACAAAACTGGTGTAACGACCCATTTTTGTAGGACAAACCTTACTCGCACCCCCTTTTTAGCTTTGCCAACGTTTTCATAGGGTTGAGATCAGGGCTTTGTGATGGCCGTCCAAAACTTTTATTGGTATCCTAAGCCCTTTGTAAAACCGTTTTGGCAGTAGCTTCGGGGATTGTCCCTTTGAAGAAACCATTTCTGCCCAAAATTTAAAATTTCCCGCGATATCTTTAGATGTTGCATCAGTTTTTGCCACATAATCTTCTTTCCACATGATGCCCTCTATTTGTGAAGTCACCATCCCTCCTGCACAAACAACCCCCCAACATGATGCTACCAACTCCGGGTTTCACGTTGGATGGTGTTTTTAGGTTTCCAAGCTTCTCCCCTTTTTTTTCCAAATGTAAATGGTCATTTTGGCCAAACTCATTTTTTTTTGTCAGACTACAGACATTTTTCCAAAAAAAGTAGGCTTTTTCCCTTTTGGGATTTGCAAACATTAATCTGGCTTTTATATGTTTCACTTTTATAATGATACAAGTTACCACTTCTGCAGCATCTTCACAAGGTCTTTTGCTTTTGTTCTTGGGTTGTTTGCACATTTTTGGAAAAAAACACTTCTTTCTCTGAGACAAAAAAACCTTTTCCCCTTTTTCCTGAGGGAAATTGTTTGGCTGACTTTCCCCACCTTGTTTGAAACTTTTTGAAATAATTGTTTTGTACGGGGTAAAAGGAGGCCCCTTTCTGGAAAACCGGGAAAATTTATCCCCCAATGGATGAAAAAGACTTGTGAAAAGCCCACAATTCTTTACTGATTTTTTGGCCCTGTTTTTCTAGACTTTCCCATGTTTTTTAAAACAAAGAAGGGGAGTTTCTGGTAAAATTTTAAATACATACACAGGGTCTCTTCTAATTAACTCAGGCCCAAAAAAACCTATCAGAACCCTTCCAAAAGACATTAAATCCATATGGGCCGCCCCAGATTGTTTAAAGGAATAGAAAAACCTATTTTTATGTAAATTTTTGACTTTGCGGGAAAGAAATTTAAAAATGCTTTAAAAATTTATCTCTTATTATTTGGAATTTGTCAAATAAAATTTTTTTTTGTTTCCTAAATTGCCCTTTAAAATGGATAAGGTTTTTTCCCTGATTTCATGTCAGATAGTGAAAAAAAAAGGGCTTATGTGCCCTTTATACATAGGGTATGGAGATTTCGGGTTTCAACGTAAATAATAATAAAAAATCTTTTTTTAAAATATAGCGCCAACTTTTTCCCACAGCATTTTAACAATTAGAGGGAAAAAGCACAGAAAAAATAACCGGGGGGGGGGGGAAAAAATTACAAATTAAAAAAAAGTACTGACAAATGAGACACAAGGTGTGAGGGCCCCTGCTCGCAACCTTACAATCTTTTAAAAGGTTGTAGGGTTTTGAAACAAAGGGCGACAAGTGCTTTTTTACAAGGGCCCAGCCATGTTAAAAAAAAATTTTGGTTGGGTAAACTTTAAAAATTTTGGATAAACCTCCCAAATCCCAACCCATCCCATCTTTTAAACAGAAAGGGTCCCTTTTGGGTCCCTTAAAGTGCAGGAAGGGGAAAAATCTGTGAAAAATTTTTTGGGGGGTTGACAATTAGGGATTTTTAAATGGGTTTTTTGTCAAAGAAGATGAGTTTTCCAAAAGGCCATTTTAAAAACTTTTAGGGTTGTGAGTGTGCCCGTTTCACAGGGGTTTAAACATGTTCCGAAAAACTGGTGCAATACGGCAAAATTTTGGAGACGGGCATGGGGGTTTTCAGATGGTGAGGTGGGGTAGTCTTAAAATCTTTTGCAGAGGGGAGGGGAAGGGTAGGGGGGTGACAGAGTAAGGGAGGGATGTAAAAGGGGGTGCAGCACTGGGGAGACCTTGTGGTTGAGAGTGTTTGAGTTTATTTTTTTTATTCTGTATTTAATAGGTAGCCTGCGGGGAGATTTAAAACCCCGGGTAAGGCTTTCAGTATAGCATCGGGAAAAAAAAGGGAAAATTTCCTGGCTCCCTGCATTCGGACAGCCCCCTAAGGAGGGGGAAAGAGTTACAGAGGGGAAAGGGACCATCAATTTGGATTTAAAAAGAAAGTAAAGGGAACGAGAATAAATTTAAAGCGGGAATTAAGAGGTTATTTTGGGTTTTTCCAAACAGTGAGAAAGGGAGGGATTCTGGAGATGTTCTTGAGGTGCAGGTGACAAGAGCGGGCAAGACACAGACACTGGAATCGAGATGACCCTGCCTCCCCTTTCCGCAATTCCCGCTTTGGCATCTATCAGAAAAACCCCTTTGGGCAAAAGCAAACAGTCTATTACTGTACTTCCTGAATAAATTATTTTTTTTTCTGCACCCCACTTGCACCTGTCTTTTTGCACAGAATTTGTCATTTGGTCTACGGCTATTTTTTTCCCTTTATCCCTAAACTTTGCCTATGCCCGATGCCTTTCGGCTGTCACAGCAAGTAGCCCCATCAGGGGTAGAAACCTGGGGGTGAGGACTGGTACCCTCTTAGCCCTCCCTCCCGGTTTTGGGGCTCTACCAAAACCATCTAGGGCTCCCAGGGCCCAAAAGATCCACAACTTTTAAGACTCCCTGGGTAAATGGACCCCTGAGATGTCTGCCCCCAAAATTTTCGGGGACTCCCCAAAACAAATATTATAAGATACCTTAGTAACATTGTTCTACAAAAATTTGAATCAAAACGATGCCCAGCCCAAAATGTGTTTTTATAGGTTAGTCCTTATTTACTATTTTCCCATGGGCAAACTTAAACTCAAATCAGTTCTTTTCCTTTTTTAAAACCCTTTTAAAACGTAACTTTTATTATGTTTTAACACTAAATTCTATACACATTTTTAAAAACCTGTTTTTCAAACCCTCTCAAAAAAAAACCCTCTCTTTTTTAAAAGGAATAGCTCCCCTTCTTTTTAATAAAAGTCTGAGGGAAACACCACCTATTAAAAAAAAAACCCTTTTATAAAAGTTAAAAATTTCCCCCCCCTAAACCCCCCCCCCCCCTAAGGGACCCCAACATCCAATTTGGGGCATCTTTCCCTTTAATCTAAATGGACACAAGACAAAAAAGGGCCCCCCTTTTTGACCCCCCGGCAGCGGGTGACACTTGTAGACAGAGGTGAGAAATCAAAATTTTAAAACGTCATGCCACCTCCCCAACATTTTTCACCCCTAACCTGGCTTCATCAGGCTTTTGAGGCCGGTCCCATGTGGTCAAAACTCACTTTTTTTTATTCATGGGGAACACCTATTCAGTCTCACCAATTTTGCCCCAAGAGAACCCAAAAAACCCCCTCCCCCTTCCCCTCTCCTGCACGCACACTCATAATAGATAGAAATTTAAGTTTGCTACGGCAAAATAGTATAAAAATAGGTCAAAAGTCACTCTTTGTTCTCTTTCGAGATTCCCATTTTTTTTTGGCTATTATAACGGGAGACCACAGTATACACAAGAATATTTACTATAAAGATATACATTTACATATATACCCTCCACAAACATTCATGTTGTTATACATAAACACATACAGTCACCAACATATGTACCTGCTGGTGTGATTTGGCTGTAAAACCTCGATAGTGGGATAAGAGATGTAAGTCGACTCTCAGAGGAATCTGTGGGACATCAAGGGAGGGAGAAGATGATCTTCTGTTCGGCTGCGGCTGAACTACTTCACAGCTGTTTGCTTATTCGCAGGGTACAGCGAGGTCACGGTGCTGCAGACAGTGAATCATAATCGCTCCACTACCCACTTAGGACACCAATAGTGTTTTGCACTTAAAGGGGTTGTCTCACTACATTGATTCATCTCACCTCAGTCCTCTTTTCTTGGATTCATTTTAAATTCAGGGGCATGTTCACGGGGCTTTACTAGCTGTAGTGAACCAGGTCTGTAGCTATAGCAACCGTGTTGGCAGCCTATCAGGAGATGGAACAGTCTTTACTAAGGCCTAAGGGAGCTGATGCAGCCCTAAAAGGGGGATATCTGGAATGGTTGGACACTGCTAATGGACAAAATTTTGCAAAGTGCTTTTTTTCGCAAATCTTTAACATAAAAAGCAATCCTTGTAGTGAGACAACCCCTTTAAATGTTAACTTGTTGAGGAGTATGAAACGGCAGAGGATCCTGAAGGCCCCAATACAATTTGGTTCCCTTTCAAACTGAACACTGTAACCAAAAATGACACAGTACTACTAGCTGGAAATCATGGGGTTGCTTGGATAACCTTCTCTAACCCTAGGTAGTCAGCTGAAAAAGCTAGGTCTGACCATACACGTCGGCCACTGCAGAGGACATCTGATATTATTTGGTGGCATTACAAGAAGTTCTCTGTGATACAGTATAAAGGGTTGTGTGATTTGATGCTAAATTCCCCAGTAATAAGCGGATAATTTTAAAAGTAAAACTGAAAGTACTGCTTACCTCATCCACAATCGATTGTAAGGGAAAAGGTCGTTTTTTTTTAAAAGGGCTGGTTCACACGGTTTTTAAAGGGCAAATTCGTCCCGCATTACGCCGTTGGCCGGGGGCGGGTGGGGGGGGCCGGCACTTTCCGGCCCCCATGGGAAAATCACTGCTACGGCGCAAATTGCCCTAAAAAGTGACATGTCAATTATCTCCCCCCCCGCGGATTCGTCGACGGGGAGGGGACTAACCCATAGTTCCTATAGAACTGGTTACCGAGTTCCCCAGACGGATTCAGCCCGTAATTGGCGCACTCCGGCGCGTTTTTAAGCCCGAAATACATCCCCAGAGGCCGTGGGGAACAAGCCTTAAAGTTTTGGGCCCTGAAGGGCGTATTTTTAGCAGTTTAGGACCTAAAATTGCCCGGAAATACATTAATTTTTGTGGTGTAAAATAGCAAAGTTAACAGTTTCTCTTACATCCGATACAGGAAAGCAGCCCAAACCTGTATATGGGACGGGAAGCGTCTTTCACTGCTGTAAGAAAAACCGCTCCAAATCCTATAACCTAATATCACAGGCTCAGCTCCTCTCCTCTTCAATAATTTTTATATCACAGAGCTCGCCCTCTCCTCTATCATTAACCCTATTAATTTTACAGACTCAGCTCTCTCCTCTATCATATAACCCAAATCAAAGCCCGCTCCCCTTCCTCTTCATATCCCATATATCACGAGCTCACTCTCTCCCTATCATATAACCCTAAAATTTACAGAGCCAGCTCCTCTCCCCTTTCATCATATAACCCTATTTACATTCTTAGTGCTCTCCCTATCAAAAAACCCTATATATCAAGCCAGCTTCTCTCCTCTATCAATAACCCTATAATCACGAGCTACCCATCCCTTCATATAACCCCTTTTAAACACAGAGCTCAGCTTCTCCCCTATCATATACCCCATATATCACAGGCTCATTCTCCCCTTTATCATTAACCTATATTCACAGAGCTCAGCTTCTCTCCCTTTATCTAAATCCTATATATCAATAGCTCACTTCTCTCCCTTATAAACCCTATAATCACAGGCTCAGCTTCTCTCCTTTTTCTATAACCCTATATATCACAAGCTCACTCTTTTCCCCATCAATAACCCTATATATCAAAAAACTCACTTCTCCCCCTTTAAACATATAACCCTATATTCACAAGCTTAGCTTCTCTCCCCCTATCAAATAACCCTATAAATCCAGAGTCGCTTTTCTCCTCTTTCATATAACCCTATATATCACAAAGTCAGTTCTCTCCCTCTATCATATAACCCAAAAACACAGAGCCCGCTCCTCTCCTCTATCAATCAAAATAACCCCAATATCACAGAGCTCGCTTCCCCCTCCTCTATCCCCTTTTTAACCCTAAATATATCACAGAGTCAGCCCCCCCCCCCCCCCTTCTTCCCCCCCCCCCCCCTTTTTTCCCCCCCCCCCCTTTCCCTGAAAACCTTTTTAAATCCGGGATCACTGCTCTCCCCCCTACTTTTAAACCCTTTTAAAAAATTTCAAACAAGTTCGCTTCCTTTATCCCCTTAACATAAACCACCTAACATGTTTCCTGGCTACATTTGAAGAAGAATAACTTTCTGTTTTTTCCCCAATTTGCTAATTTGGGGCTTACTTTTCGTAATCATTTTTTTTTTTTCAGTGCAAACTTAAAGGGAGCTCTACACATTGCAGTTTTTGAAAAAGCACTGTTAAAAATGCATGCTTTTTATAAGTATTTTTATTGGCAAAAACTGCAAACTGCAGCATCTAGATGTTAGCTAGCAGTCAATACGCAGACATAGAAAACACGATTTTTTCTTTCTAAATTTTTTTTCTTTCAATTTTAGTGGTTTTTTTGGTCAATAGTTGTTCTTTTCTTTTTTTTTTTTTTTTTTTTTTAAATGCAGCATGTTGCTTATTTTTAGGCAGTTTGTGGCTTTTTTTTTTCTCCTAATGGTTTTAACAAGCAATGGTCATTCCGGTATCAATCTATATTGTATTTTGAGCAACCACTGTATCCTAAACTTAACCCAGGTCATACAGTAAGTATTGTCTCTTACTGGAGCTACCCTGCCCAAGAGGGGTGACCCAGAAAAGCTTAGCCCTAATGTCCCTAAGAACAAATCTTTAAAGGGGTTGTCTCACTACATCGATTCATCTCACCTCAGTCCTGTTTTCTTGGTTTCATTTTGAATTCAGGGGTGTGTTTACTGGCTTCTACTAGGCTGCAGTAGAAGCCAGGTCTGTAGCTATAGCGACCAGTGCTGGCAGCCTATCAGGAGAGAGTAAACAGGTCTGTAGCTATAGCAACCTGAGAAGCTGATGCAGTCCATGCAAGAGGGGATATCACGGAATAGGTAGGACACTGTTAATGGATATATATTGCAAAGTGATTTGTTTTTGCAAGATCTTTAACATAAAAAGCAATCCTTGTAGTGAGACAACCCCTTTAACAATAGATTCTAAAGACGTTTCACATTAAAATTGTCACAGTCTCACCTGTGGGATAATGCAACTGACAGTGTATGGGTAGATTCACACAGCTGTTTTTCAGCACTGAAATAGCTTAGAATCCAGGTCTATAAACACAGACATGGATTTGCTATATCAGACCCGGTTTCAGGGGCTGTTTATCAGCGCTGATTTGGACGTGGATGCTGTTTTTATACTTTCTATTGATTTCGGCAGTTTCAGTGGTAAAACAGAGCTGCGACCGCCTCGAGAATTGACAGGTCAGACCTTTTTCACACTGCGAAAAAAACAGCATTGGGTGCACTGCAACACTGTTTTTCCATTGAAAACATATTGAAGTAGATTGCAGTCTGTTTTGGATGTGGCATCTGTTTCAGAAACCGTATCCAGAAGACCCTTGTGAATGTAGGGCTGCCATCAGAAATGTAAGAGTACCATATGGTCCAAGTCTCTGCCCCCCCTCTCCCAAAAAAAAAATTCTTTGTGGGGTGAACAAGAATAAAAATACAGTTGCACCATTGTTTTGGGGTTAATTTTTTATTTATTTACACCGTACAGTTTAATTGACATGCTCTCTTTATTGTATACCACCACATTATTATCTCCTATCACCATATAGTGACTGATACAATTGAGATAATCAGCGGACCTCCCCTCTCCCCTTTGTATTATAGTTATATACTGCACAACAAATAGAAAATGTATATACCACCTTTGGAGTCTTCAGCTCTTGGGTGCAGATTAAAAAATATATATTATATATAAAAAAACATTGTTTGACAGTTTGATGGAGCCCGGGATGGCAGTATTGGCTTAACGGTGGCCCTATGTGAATATACACTACCAGGTAATTTGGACAAAAGAGGCCATTAAATGTGTTTTCTCACTAAAACGGTTAGTTTTTAACATATAGGTACAGAAAATTGAAGACGTGTCCTAAATACATTGCTTTGTTGATTTTGCTTTAGTTGGGCGATAAAGAAGAATTTCTCTCTCTGCTCTCTCTTATCTCTTATTGGTCTAAGCTGCCATCACTCACTCAGTCCATCCATGGTAGTTCACATCCTATAGAGTCTTATCTCTAGTAAATGGCTTTGAAAGCTTCTCATTTAGCTAAGTAAACACCATTTAGAGCCCTGCAGCCTATGTAATACACTTTATAAAACTCTTGCACTCGTTGTCAGTGTAACAGGATCAGTTATGAACAGCAGAGATGATCTGTCAATCACTGCTATAAACCCACCCACAGCCTTCACAGGAAGTATGATTCTTAAAATGGATGTGGCTGTAAATCTGCATGGTGATAAAATACCTCTATGTCCCCAGATCCAGTGAGGTAGAATCTATGATCATGTACTCTAGGGGCAGTAGCTCCTTTAAGGGACATTATGTAGAGTGAGACCCAGAGTGAGTTTAGGATTATATATACCCTGTTTCTATCCAGCCTGGCTAATGTAATTATCTGATATGGTTTTATACCTACAATTTTGGAGAGATTTTATTTTTTTATTTATTATTAGCCACAGAAGAGAGAGGTCGCAAAGCGTGTCTCTTGCTCTGGAGGACTCAGCATGTCCAGGCATTATAGAGATGGCTCATTAAAGGGATTGTCTCACTACATTGATTCATCTTATCCATAGTTGCCAACTTTTGAAATTGAAAAAGCAGGAGATTGTAGTGGGCGACGCGCGGCAAAAATTTGCATGGACACGCCCATCTTGTCGGTGTGCCATGCCCCTTCAAAAAGCCACACACCCACTCCACCTAACTGCAATAACGGCTTTGGAAGAAAGCCAGGTAGATGCCCTTATAGCCAGGTAGCAGCCCCCCATAACCAGGTAGTGCTCCTTACAGGCAGGTAGATGCCCCCTTGTAGCCAGGTAGATGCCCGCTTGTAGCCAGGTAGATGCCCCCTCTGTAGCCAGGTAGAGCCCCCTCTGTAGCCAGGTAAAGCCCGCTCTGTAGCCAGGTAAGCACCAATTTGTAGCCAGGTAGATGCCCCCCATTTGTTAGCCAGGTAGATGCCCCCCTTGTTGCCAGGTAGATGCCCCCTTGTTGCCAGGTAGATGCCCCCTTTGTTGCCAGGTAGATGCCCCTTTCTTTGTTAGCCAGGTAGTGCCCCCTCTGTTGCCAGGTAGATGCCCCCATTGTTAGCCAGGTATATGCCCCCTTTGTTAGCCAGGTAGTGCCCCCATTGTAGCCAGGTAGTGCCCCCTCTGTTGCCAGGTAGAGCCCCCTCTGTTGCCAGGTAGTGCCCCCCCCCATTGTAGCCAGGTAGTGCCCCTGCCTCTGTTGCCAGGTAGTGCCCCCATTGTAGCCAGGAAGTGCCCCCCCCCATTGTAGCCAGGTAGTGCCCCCCCATTGTAGCCAGGTAGTGCCTCCTCTGTTGCCAGGTAGTGCCGCCTCTGTTGCCAGGTAGACCTCCCCCCATTGTAGCCAGGAAGTGCCCCCTCTGTTTCCAGTAGAACCCCACCATTGTTGCCAGGTAGTGCCCCTCTCGTTGCCAGGTAGTGCCCCTCTGTTGCCAGGTAGACCCCCCCCATTGTAGTCAAGGTAGTGCCCGTCTGTTGCCAGGTAGACCCCCCCATTGTAGCCAGGTAGTGCCCCTCTGTTGCCAGGTAGTGCCCCCTCTGTTGCCAGGTAGACCCCCCATTGTAGCTAGGTAGTGCCCCCTCTGTTGCCAGGTAGTGCCCCCCTCCCCATTGTAGCCAGGTAGTGCCACCTCTGTTTTCAGGTAGATGCCCCCATTGTTAGCCAGGTAGATACCCCCTTTGTTAGCCAGGTAGTGCCCCCATTGTAGTCAGGTAGTGCCCCCCCCCATTGTAGCCAGGTAGTGCCCTCCCATTGTAGCCAGGTAGTGCCCCTCTGTTGCCAGGTAGTGCCCCTCGGTTGCCAGTGAGACCCCCCCAATTGTAGCCAGGTAGTGCCCCCTCTGTTGCCAGGTAGACCCTCCCATTGTAGCCAGGTAGTGCCCCCTCTGTTGCCAGGTAGACCCCCCCATTGTAGCCAGGTAGTGCCCCCTCTGTTGCCAGGTAGACCGCCCCTCCCCCATTGTAGCCAGGTAGAGCCCCCCTATAACTAATAAAAATAAAATGATAAAAGCCACTTACCTCACCAGGCTCCTGCAGCTCCGGACATCTCCCGGCTGAGTGAGTAGTCTCAGCATCGCAGGGGGAGTGAGTGCAGCCGCGCGTCACACCCCCTGCGACACTGAGGTGTACGTACAGCGCACACGGGCGCTGTACTTACTGGGGTAGATGGGAACGATCCCTCGTGCCTTCTCCCTGTAGTGCTAAGTGACTGGGCGGGTGCGGCCGCAAATGTCTGTTAAACTCGCCAGGGGGGTGATGCGGCCGCCGCGGCCGCTCACCCGCCTGTAGGAGTGGCCCGGTGGCGCCAGAGTAGCGCACCAGCGCTACTCTGGCGCCGCGGTCATTTAAAGAACCCCCGCCACCTGCTGGCAGCGGGAGAAATACCAACTCTGCCGGGAAGACGGGGGGGGACCCCCATTAGCGGGACCCCCCCCACCAAAAGCGGGAGAGTTGGCATGTATGATCTTATCTCAGTCCTGTTTTTTTGGTTTCATTTTGAATTCAGGGGCGTGTTTACCGGCTTCAACTAGGCTGCAGTAGAAGCCAGGTCTGTAGCTATAGCAACCTGAGGAGCTGATGCAGCCCATACAAGAGGGGATAGCTAGGTAGGACACTGTTAATGGACACATATAGCAAAGTGACTTGTTTTTGCAAAATCTTTAACATAAAAAGCAATCCTTGTAGTGAGACAACCCCTTTAATTTCAATAAGGGCTGTATAACGTGCTTCAGTTCCATTATGGTGGTATGGCAGAGAAACTAAACAGTTGCAATTTGGAAAGTGTTGTTATAAATCCCAAAGACTTTTTGTGTTTCCATGTAAAGTAGAAGTGAATGTATTTGCATATTCCGGTTATATACTGTGCATGTGTAATATGTCTACTATTTATATACTATGGTTGTGGCTATCAAGGTAGACAATTCTCATTTCACCAGTAAGAAATATATCTCTAAGAAATGCTAGGTGTCAAATTCTATGCACTGCTATTTTCTGAAATTCCAGAGGCGATTGTAGAATCCATGGAATGAGGAAAATGTGTTGTGACAGTGCGCTCCATATTTAGGCCAGGCAGTATGAGGCAGCAGATTAAGTTCAGGTTACTGTAAGGTAGATACTGTATCTCTGGAAAACAGAAAGTGGAACAAATCTAAATGCTGCATTTCAGTCTTTCAAAAATGCATTCATAAATAGCAGCCAGATAATAGGCATTTAAAATATGATAGGACAATTAGTGGATTATATTATTCTATTAGAGGCAAGTAAATGTTTCATTAGATTTGTTGCATCACAGATTTGCCAGTCTCTAGAATGTAATGGGAGAAATTATATACCTAGTATTTTATTAAATTTGCAAAAAATTCATCTTATACTGAATATTTTGACTGGCAGACAATTTAAATGGATTGCTCAGTTTACAAAACTTTTTCATATACCCTGTTAGAAAATTTTGAGTTAGTAGAATAGGGTTCCCTAGGATCTCTTGGTCACAGTGTACAGTGACTACCTTGCGTGTCTAACCCTCTGGAGAACCTGTCCTGTCTTGCATTAGATACTGTATAATGTTTAACTTCCATTATGGTGGTGCTGCAGGGAAACTAAAAACATTTAGGTCTCCTGATAGATTACAGTTGATTGCTGGGAGTCCTAGCAAGAAGACACTTAGGACATCTATGAATTCGCATGCACCATTTTCGTAACTTGGCGCTAACACACCTGTTCTAAATAGATATAGAGGAGTGTAAAATATGACAGTATGAATGAAATTGTTATGCACCTAACATTTTTGCCGCATAACACCCAAAATTGGCGCATGTGTTAGGGCATGTCCCCACGACACGGGTTTTCGGCCAGTTTTTCAGTCGGTTTGCGGTTTTTCAGACCGCCTGAAAAACCGGCCGAAAATTAGCACAATGGTGCTCTATGGAAAACCCGTGCAGCAGTCCCCACTGCACGGGTTTTCCGTCCGGTGGTTTTTCCACCCGCGGTCCGGCCGCAAAACATTGTGCAAGCATAATCTCCCGTCCGGTTTCCGGATGGAATCTGTGCTTCTCAATGTCAAGGAGGAGGGCTTTTCTCCGCTCATCGTGGAGAAAAGCCGCCCCCTCCCCCCGTGGTCGTGGGGACGAACGCAAAACAGGACAAATACTGGCTGGCAAACCGGCCGGTATTTGTCCTGTGCAGTGGGAACGCACCCTAATGCACCAAACTTGGTATAGCAATTTCGCACCAAATGTTGGCACATTAAAATGTGTCATCAGGTGCATATTACGCAAAGCCATATGCCTGTTCAGACTGTGCATCTATTAAACTGGCAAAACAATGGCAAAGGTGGGGTTCATAGATGACGCCCTTAGTAACTAGCTTATTTTCAGGAGACCCATGTAATAACTTGGCATTTTGTAAAGCAAAGAACCCCTTTAAAGACTGTGTATAATTATAATTTATGATGGCAAATAAATTAAGAAATTGTTTTGCACTTCGGATTTCGGTTAATGACAAATTTGTCCTGGATCCAACTAATTCTATTCTGGTCGTCCCAAATGTAATTTGGGTGAAAATTCCCAAAAAGTTAATTTACCCTAAACTGGGTAAAACTATGGTTAAGGGTTTTAACTGGCCTTAGCTTACCCCCAGTCCCTCTTCACTCCCGCTGAAGCTTAACATTTAGTTGAACTTTGCCTCGTCATTCCAGGCATGGCATGATATCAGAAAAGAAGTTAGGCCATGCTAGGAATGAGAAGGATGAGGGCATCAGGGAATGAAAAGTTAAAAGCCAGTATAAAACCCTAATCCTAAACCCAGTTATTTGGTGTTCTCTCTAGTGCCCTTTGGTCGGTAATGAAAGCTAAGGGCAAATACTGTTCTCTGGGTGCAAAATTGTAGAGTTGTGTTGTCTTTAAGTACATTTCTTACCCGTATTTAAATATGTATAGTCAATGTTGCATATATGTATTTTATTAAAATGTGGCTGTGGCCTTTTACCCCACAATGGCTGTCCCTGTGTAACGCCACGCGCTGCAGTTCAGGCTTCCAACCCCATGCGCAGCCGTCCCCGGCATGTGCTCCGCTGCGCGTCTACTTACCCGGTCCCATCCTGCTTCCTCCTTGAGCGGCGCGCTGCTGTAACTGCTCCTACCTCTGACCACACTATCCTGGGCGGCCACTAGGGGCATGCGCGAGCAGCTCTCCTGGATTTAAAGGGCCAGCACATGACAGGTGTTCCCTTTTCCACCTATGGCGTTTGGACACGGGCTTTATAAGGATTCCTCTTCCTGCCATCAGCGCCCAGTTGTTGGTGTCCGTGCCTAGTGATGTCCTTGTGCTCTCTAGCAAATACCTTGTCCATTCCGTCAGTGTTCCTGTTCCAGCCTACGTTTATCATCTACGTTTATCGTGCTGATCTGCGTCAGCCACGTCCGATTCTGCTCAGCTCTGGTTCTACACTTCAGTTTGCTCAATGCCAACTCGACCAACTTTGGGCTGTCACCACTAGGTCCTACGTCGGGGGGGTAGTGACCTGCGGCAAAGACTGTCCTGCCTTGCGGCGGCCTCCGCCGAATACAGGGGGCCCCTTAGACTCCGCTCCCTGGTGTAGGGAACACCAACTCCTCGTGGTGACTAGAGGATCCACCTCCCGCTCACTGAGCGTCTGTTACAGTACAACTGGGCCATGGATCCCATCA
Source organism: Phyllomedusa bahiana (assembly GCA_025379985.1). Classification (NCBI taxonomy): domain Eukaryota; kingdom Metazoa; phylum Chordata; class Amphibia; order Anura; family Hylidae; genus Phyllomedusa; species Phyllomedusa bahiana. The sequence continues at coordinate 10,662 of JAODAL010004958.1, read as the reverse complement.
AACAACTGCCAGACACAGAGAGCCTCGTGGCTCCGGTGGCCGCTCCAGTTCCTGCAGTATCTAGCGGTTCCTCCCTGCACCTGCCTTTGCCACTCCGCTACTATGGGGATCCAAAGGCCTTCCGAGGATTTCTGAACCAGTGCACAATCCACTTTGAGGTCCTGGCTCACCAGTTTGCTACTGACCGGGCTAAAGTGGCATTCATCATTTCTCTACTTTCCGTTGAAGCCCTGGCCTGGGTGACCCCCCTATGGGAATGTGGAGATCCGCTGACGGCTAACCTGGTAAATGTTCTGGCCGCCTTCCGCAAGGTATTTGAAGCGCCGGGGCGAGCCTCCTCCGCTGACTCTTCGCTTTTTAAACTCAGTCAGGGAGATTCCACAGTGGAACAGTACCCCATACAGTTCCGGACCTTGTCCTCTGAGTTATCCTGGAACAATGAGGTTGTGGTCACAACCTTTTGGGAGGAGTTGGCCAGTCGTATTAAGGATGAACTAGCGGGGCATGATCTGCCCACCAGCCTAGACGACCTCATCACCTTGGCCACCCGTATCGATATCCGTTTCTCAGAACGTCAACAGGAGGTTCGGCTTCAACGGGAGAGTTATCGCCCCCATAGGAGTCCTCGTCTTACACCCATCTTCCAGCATCCTCTGCAGCCTGTCTCTGCGTCCAATCGGGCAAGTCGATAGGGCCCACTTGTTGGAGGAGGAGAAGACGCATAGACATAACCACAGACTCTGCCTTTACTGTGGTGCCCAAGACCACCTGCGTAGAGATTGCCCTATCCTTCCGGGAAACTACAGAGCCTAGGCTTCATGGGAGAGGCGAACCTGGGCACGGAACTTTCCTCTCCACCATTGACCATGCCAGCCCCTTCCCTCCGGTTCCTGTCTTCAAGTTGCCCCCTTTGTGGATTCAGGGTCGGCAAGCAACTTTATTCATCCTGACATCGTGGACAAATACCAGCTGCCGGTGGTCCCCTTGGATAAACCCCTCTCTGTTTCATCCGTTAAGGGAGAAGTTCTTTCCTGTACCATCCAGTACCGCACTCAACCCTTAATTTATTAATTGGAGTACTACATCAGGAGAAAATCTCCTTTCTTGTTCTACCATGCTCCTCCAGTGCTCTCCTCCTAGGGCTCCCGTGGTTACGAGATCACTGTCCAAACATTGACTGGAAAACTGCCGAAGTTACCCAATGGGGCACCCGATGTCACTCTTCCTGCATTTCAGTACCCCGTCCACCATGTTTAGTGGGTGTCGCGACCCTTCTTCCAGCTGTCCCAGCTCCACCCAGCCTTCCTACTCACTATCAGGAATTTGCGGATGTGGTCTGCAAGAAAAAGGCAGAATTTCTCCCTCCTCACTGGCCCTACGATTGCCCTATAGAGCTGCAGCCAGGTTCCACTCCTCCCCGGGGTAGAGTATATCCTCTATGTCGACCCGAAACTGAAGCTATGTACGCATATATCAAGGAGAATCTGGAAAAGGGCTTCATCTGCAAGTCTTCATCTCCCGCGGGGGCCGGCTTCTTTTTTGTCGAGAAGGACAGGTCTTTACGGCCTTGCATAGACTATCGGGGTCTTAATAAAATCACCATTAAAAACCATTACCCGCTGCCTTTGATTTCAGAACTCTTCGACAGAATCCGGGGAGCCACAGTCTTCTCCAAGCTTGACCTTCGGGCGCCTACAACTTGATCCGAATACGTTGTGGAAGACCGCTTTTAACACGGTGATGGCCATTAAAAATATCTGGTCATGCCCTTTGGTCTCTGCAACGCCCCAGCTGTGTTCCAAGAGTTCGTGAATGACATATTCCAAGACTTTCTCTACCATTGCATACTAGTTTATCTAGACGACATCCTAATCTACTCTCTGGATCTTAAATCCCATCGGGTGCCTGTTCAACTAGTGCTCTCCTGTCTGAGACACAACCACCTCTACGCCAAGTTGGAGGTGTCTATTTGAACGGACCGGTTTACCATTTCTTGTGGTACATAATTTATGCACAAGGTCTTCTAATGGATCCAGAAAAGTCTTCTGCAGTATTAAACTGGCCACTCCCTGTCAGTCTCCGAGCTATCCAGCGCTTCATCAGGTTCTCTAACTACTAGCGTCAATTTATCCCACATTTCTCTACGCTTATAGCTATTGTTGCCCTCACCAGGAAGGGCAGTATCTCTCATCTATGGACCTCGGAGGCTGAAGAAGCATTTGCACAATTAAAATCAGCGTTTGCCTTCGCCTCTGTTCTTCACTGCCCGGATCCAGATAATCCTTTTTTCTGGAAGTCGATGCCTCTTCAGTCGGTGCTGGAGCCGTACTTCTGCAAAAGTCCACCAAAGGCAAATTTCTTACCTGTGGCTTCTTCTCTAAAACCTTCTCTCCTGCTGATACTACACTCCAGTTTGCTCCGTGCGAACTCTACCAAGTGTCGGCTGTCACCACTGGGTCCTACGTCGAGGGTCGTGACCTGAGGGATTCCCTGCGGCAAAGTCCGCCCTGCCTTGCGGCGGCCTCCGGTAATTGCAAGGGGCCCCTTAGACTCCGCTCCCTGGCGTAGGGACCGTCAACTCCTCGTGGTAACCAGAGGATCCACCTCCCACTCACTGAGTGTCCGTTACACACTGTTTTTTTTAAGTGGTAGCCTTAATTGGTTCTGGGAGCCAGTCTCCGTATTCTATGAGTCATGTAGTGTATTAATGCCATTTAGGAGAGGGTTTGATGGGAGGTAAACATGGAGAACAGGGAGTCAGGCACTGGCACCAGACAATGCAGAAGTAAGTAACAACTTATCATGATAATTCTTGTCAAGTTCTTAATCTCCTAAATCCACAAAGTAGAAATGTTTAATAAGATTTTTGACCTTCCAATGTGTTTGAGGAAATCTCTGTTATCCTGAGGAAATTTGAGCATATAAATCAAGACATGTTATAAAACTTTAATATAATTAATTACATATTGTGCTTAGTTTTATTACCCTAAAATTGAACCTGCAGAAGGATGTCTTAACCAATAGTAGAACTTTTTGGGACACCACTTAAACCTAAAAATGAAGGTTTCAGCAGAGCTAAGGACCATATGATCGAGATATAAGCATTCAAAATTTGGGGTATTATATGCATGGTCTTTGCAATGGAGGACTTAATTAGCTACCCCTGGCATTGCCTAACCCTTTAAAAATAAAACCGTGTAGTATGATGTCACCATAGAATTTATTTTGAGAAATAAAGTAATGATCATAAGGTGTCTTACTGCTGGGATCCTCAGCAATCAGTCATACTGAGCTGGGAAACCTAGCAACAAGTGTTCCATTTTCCTGCAGCGCCACCACAGGAGTAGTGAAGTATTACACAGTTGACATTGAAATCAATGTGCTATTTGTGTAATGCATGGACATACTAGGTTCTCCATATTAAGAGGCTATACAACTCTCCCCTCTGGCTACTAGTTGAGAGCAATGAACAGCGGACCTCAATAAATTTACTATAAAATCCCAAAGAAGCCATCTTAAAGTTGGTTCCTCAAACCAGACAACCTCTTTAAAGGGATTATTGAAATTGGGAATAATAGCTCTGGAACCTGACTTCAATTTTTCCATTCACACATGACAAATGAGACCTTGCAGAAAATTATTATGGTCCCAAATGTAAAAAAAATATATAAAAAATTACACAGGAATAAATCTCACCAAATGCTACACTTATGAGTGTCATAGACATCCATAGTTACAGTACACATTGTATGAGAAGAAATGCTGACATTATATTATATATTATGAGATATCAGCTTTGATGTCAGTGTTTGAAAATCAAAATATATGCTGTAAAAAATGGTGCAAGTTTATCAAATATTCAGGACTACCGGAGAGTTGTAGACAGTATTTGAAACATAACGTTCCTGGTCTGTTGAGATATTATATCCTGGAAACAGTTGATGGATAAGAGAATTTTTTTGACAGATTAACCTTTTTTCAGGATTGGCCTATCTTTGTTCTTTTTTTTTTGCGCAATTTCCTCACTGCCTTACCAATTTTTCCATGGACATTGAAGTATGTGGGTTTGTTTTAAGCAGGACAAGATGTATTTTTTAATGACACCCTTTACCATACCATATATTGTCCTGGGACAATAAAAAGAAAATTCTTGTGAGATGGAATCGGGGAAAAAATGCATTTTTTTTGGGGGGGAGGTGTTTTTACGAAATACACCCTGTGGCATTAATGTTTTCCAACTTTTTTTTTTTTTTTTATCATTTTAGTTCACAGCAGCCTTTTCGGAGACTAAAAATAATAATACTTATTTTTTCACCATAGGACCTATGTAGTCACTAATTTCTTGCAGCCTGAGGTGTAAAGTTTAACAATACCAATCTGAAGTGCATGCAACTTTTTAAACACTTTAGGATCATCTAATAAACACAATTCTGGCATTGATATTTTAATTTATTTCAGCATTTTCCAACATAACATGATATTGTGCATACTGTACTAATACAGATTTGGCAATACCAATTATATTAAATTTTGATTGTTTCTTAATATGATAAATAGGAAAGGGGGTGGATTTTTATATTTTCAATTTTTTGTTACTTTTTTTTTTATTTTTGGCTTCCCAGAAGGCTACAACATGTGATAGCTTAATCGCCTGCATTATATACTTCAGTATCTATGTACTATGTGCTAAGTACCTATATACTACAGCATATAGCAGTGATGGCGAACCTTTTTCAGACCGAGTGCTGAAACTGTTACCAAAAAAATACCTTAGGTACCGCAACGTCAGCGCAAAGCAGGGAGGTGACTCTGGGAAACAGGGCGGCACAACAATTAATACGAGGTATGTGACAGCTGCTTCGCCCATCCCTCTGACATATTTCCACTATACAGTGACCATATTGTGGTAGATAGCAGTGTACACAGGTGCTCAGCATAAGTCGACTGATTAATACCAAACACCACGACCACATATCACCACCCCATAGTGACTGAATAATACCGCCACGTATCACCACCACAAAGTGACTGAATAATACCGCCACACCATTACTGAATGTGAAACCATTATACTTTGTACACATACAAGAGATTACAATTCAGACACATTTAGTGACTCAAGGGTGAGTTTCCCAAATGATTTTTTGTTTTCCTTTTTTTTCTCATTCGGTCCACCCCCTTCATCTTACATCTCCCACCAACTCTCATGACTGCAGTTTTAAAACCCCAAAAATACTTAAAACCTCACTTTTCCAGCAACCCCTTACTTAAGGTTTAAGTCCCCTATTTTAGGTAGTGATAGGTCCCCTCAATAGGAAGGTTTTTTAAGATATAGCCCCTCAGGCAAGCATTATAAAGATATAATCCCCTCAGGCAGATGGTTATAGAAAAAAAAGGTCCCCAAAGGGCATATACGCCCCCCAAAACAGGCAGTAGATGCCCCCCTTTCAGGCATAAATGCCCCCCACGAAGTATAACCCCCCAAAAACAGTAGAGCCCCATTAAGCAGTAGATAGATCTCCAGGCAGAATATGGGTCCCCACAGGCTTATCGATAGCCCCTCAGGCAATACAATAGCCACACCCCCACGCCATTATAAGCCACCCAGCATTCCCCCACCCTGTATATACCCACCAGCATCCCCCCACCATATTGACAGCCAGCTTCCCCCCCACTGCCGTAATAGAAGATAGCCAGCACCCCCACAGACGTTATACCATCCCCCCCCCAACAGGGTATATAATACCCACCCACTCTCCCACGCCATATTTAGTTGCCAGCAAGCACCCCCCCACTGCAGTAATAGAAGCCAGCCACATTCCCCACTGCCAGTTTTAACCAACCACACCCCCCAACCCATATAAATTCCCAGCAAGCATTCCCCACTGGCTATAAGATTGCCACCAGCACTCCCCACACCCTGTATAAGCCACCAGCACTCCCCACAGCCTGTATATCGCCGCACCCCCCAAGCGTATAAGCACCGAACCCCCCCAAACTGCCGATAATAGCCAGCACTCCCCCACCACCAGTAGATAGCCAGCCAGCACCCCCCCACTCCCCAAGTTTTAAAGTAGCCACCCAGCACTCCCCAGCCAAAATATAATACCAGCCACCCCCCCCAGGCCAGTTATAGCCGCCAGCACTACCCCTTCAGATATACCCAGCCGCACTCCCCACTGCCAGAAATACCCCCAGCACTCCCCACCCCGTATATAGCCAGCCAGCACCCCCCTACTGCCGTATTACCATCAGCACTCCCCACAGCCGTAAAAGGGCACCCAACACCCCCCACCACCCAGTTACAGCCGAAACTCCCCACCAGCCAGTATAACCCAGCATCCCCCCCCACCATGCCAGTAATCCAGCACTCCCCCCACCGCCAGTATAATCCACACTCCCCCACATGCCAATAAACCCACTCTCCCCACCATGCCAGTATATAATACTAGCCAACTCTCCACTCCCAGTAATAGCCAGAAGCACCCCCCACGCCAGTATATACCCCAGTTCCCCCAAGCCAGATAAATTTGCCAACAAGCCCCCCCCACTGCCAAAATAGATTGCCCATACTCCCACTCCCAGTATAAAGATAGCCCGCCACACCCCCCACGCCGATATAGATGCCAGAAGCACCCCCCATGCCATATAAGATAGCCACCAGCACCCCCACTGCCATAATAGTAGCCACCCCACACCCCCACAACCAGTATATACCAGCACTCTCCCCCCCACCATAGTAGCCAGCCAGCACCCCCATGCCAGATATAGATGCCAACAAGCACCCCCCCACTGCCAGTATAAAATTTGCCAACAAGCACTCCCATTTCCAGTAAAGAACCCAGCCAGCATCCCCACTGCCAGTATAAACCAACCAGCACCCCCCGCCAGTATATAGATTCCAACAACACCCCCCCAGTATATAGATAGCCAGAGAGCACCCCCCACAGCCAGTATATAGCCAGCCACACTACCCACTTAAAGTAAATACCAAACCAGCCCTCCCCACTCCAGTAATAGCCACCACACCCCCCTCCCCAAAATATACCCGTCAGCACCCCCCCACACCCATATATAGCCAAGCACTCCCCACATCCTGTATATAGCAGCACTCCCCTCCATACCAGTATACAGCCACACCCCTACCTTTCCCCAGTATAAGCCAGCACCCCCCCCCACGTTAACCCAGCACCCCCCAAATGCCATATAAGCCGCACTCTCCCCACCATACCAGTATAACCAACTCTCCCCAACAGCCAGTATATAGCCAGCACTCTCCCCACCAGCCAGTATAAAGCCAGCACTATTCCCACCATAAAAGTATATAGCCAGCACTCTTCCCACCATACCAAAAATATAGCCAGCACTCTCCCCACCATAAAAATATATACCAACTCCCCCCACCCAGTAATACCCACTCCCCCCCCACCATCCATATATACCGCATCCCCCCCACCAGCCAGAATATAGCCACAATTTCCCCCCACCAGCCATATTTAGCCAGCACCTCCCCCCATACAATACGGGCAGCCTCTCCCCACAGCCTTATATACCCCAGCACTCTCCCTACCATGCCATATACGGGGCAGCACTCCCCCACCCCTTATATAGCCAGCACCTCCCCACCTCCCAGTATCGGGGCAGCATCCCCCACACCCTGTATATAGCCGCACTTCCCCCTCCCGCCATAAAAAGCCAGCAACCCCCAAAACATATCAGCCACCCCCACAGCCTGTATATAGCCAGATTTTCCCACCATCCAATAAACCCAAAACTCTCCCCACCATCCCATATACCCAGCCTCCCCCCCCAAAGCCAGTATAAGACAGCACTCCCCCCACCTTTTCCGAATATAGAAAACCTCTCCCCCCCTGCCATATATAGACAGCACTCTCCCCCCCCATACCTTTATAAAACCAGCACTCTCCCCACCATCCCATTATATAGACCACTCTCCCCCCTGCCAGTGCACTCTCCCCCAAACCAAATTATACATCCACATTTTAAACCCCATACCAAAAAACCCGCATCTCCCCACCAAAAACCAGTATATAGCCAAACACTCTCCCACCATCCCGTTTATAGCCAGCACTCCCCCCCACCATGCCATTATACCGCCCAGGGGCAAAAACAAGAACCGGGGCCCCAAAGAAACTTTTGGATTGGGCCCTTACCCCCCCCCCCCCTTGTCCACTTCCCTCCAGGGAAAAATTTACCAAATGCTGTTGATAAAACAAGGGGTAAATATCTCAAAAACATTCACATCATACTGCTACCAAACAAACCCACTATCTAAAAACCAAATACCAATAACGCTATTACATAAACCTATTAACTGCCAGAAATGACCAAAAACTGACTGAATAATACCCTAACTATTACTGATCAGTACACAAAGACCAATAGACCCGCCTTTTTTGCCAAAAGGGTATAAACTATGTACAGGGCTCTCAGCTGTATATAACCACATGCCCATATATGGAGACACCAGTGCACGGCCTGCAGACGTATAAACCACCATGACCATATAGTGGAGAAGCATGTACACGGGCTCTCGGTTTTAAAATTAGCTCCATACATGGTAACACATGCCAGCCTTTTCAGACATAAGTGATTACAATGCGTTACATCTTTTGACCAAAAGGTGACGTTTTTCTGACCATCGTTTACTTTCCCTTTTTTCTGCATCTGGTCCAGACCCCCTGATACATTTTCCCCCCCACTTTTCCGGAGGTTTAAACAAATATATTAGAACCTGAATTTTCCAACCCTGCCCCCTGGCAAAAGGGTCCATTTAGGAGGGATTTAAAGGGTATAGGGGTTCCCCAGTGGGCCCGGGGTTTTGGGGACCAAAAATCCCATATATGACAGGGTTTTGGTAGCTAAGGGGGCCTACGGTAGACAGGGTTAGGTGGGCTAAAGGGGCCCCAAATGGTAGGTCGGCAGGGTTTTTGGCTTTTTGGCAACTTTTGAAAATGAAAAAGCAGGAGATTCTAGCGGCCGCGCAAAGCGCCCCCGCGACAAAATTTGGGGGGACACCCCCCATTTTTCCCCCCGTATGCCAAACCCCCTTCAAAAAGCCACACCCACTCCCCCAAAACCCCCTAACGGTTTTGGAAGAAAGCAGGTAGTTTTCCCCTTTAAACCCAGGTATAACCCCCCTAAGCAGGTATCCCCCTTACAGGCAGGTAATCCCCCCTGTACCCAAATTTGTGCCCCTCTGTAGCCAGGTTGGTCCCCCAACTTGTTAGCCAGGTAGGTGCCCCCATTGTTTGCCCTAGTGCCCCCTTTGCCACTGGCCCCCTCTGTTGCAGCTAGTCCCCATTTTTTGCCCTGTGCCCCCTTTGGGTTGCCAGTGTGCCCCCCTTTTGCCAGGTGTGCCCCTCTGTTGCCGGGTAGGCCCCCTCTGTTGCCAGGTAGATGTCCCCATTGTTGGGGTAGTCCCCCCATTGTTTGCCGGTGTGCCCCATTTTTTCCCAGGTACCCCCCATTGTTGCCGGGTAGATCCCCCGTTCCCAGGGATGCCCCTCTTTTGCCAGGGGGGTCCCCCAATTTTTGCCTCCTGCACAGCGAGATCCGGGGGGGAAGCGGGGGCAGCGGCCCCCTCACCCGCGTAGGAGCGGCCCGGGGGGAAAAGTAGCGCACTAGCGCTACTCTTGCGCCGCGGGCCCTTTAAAGGACCCCCCCCCCCTCGGCGGAGGGAGAATCCAACTCTCCCGGGAGGGCGGGGGGGACCCCCAATAGCGGGACCCCCCCGCCAAAAAGGGAGAGTTTTGGGTGTATGGTTTTTGGTAGCTTAGGGCCCATATAGTGATAGCAGGCTCTTTGGGGAGGTAGGGAAGCTTAGGCGGGGCTATGGGCTTATAGGCAGGCCTAGGGGGGGTAGGTGGCAAGCTTTTAGCGGGTCTATGGTATTACAGCTTTGGGGGGGTGCATATAGGGAGCTTAGAGGGGGGGTTTTAAGAACTTAAGGGTTGTATTAGCGGTTAGGCTTAGAGGGTTTAGATAGGAGGTTAGGGCTTAGGGGGGTTTAGATAGGGAGGCTTTGTTAGAGGGCTTTCGATAGGGGAGGTTAGGCTTTGGGGCTTTGATAGGGAGGCTTGGGTTTAAGGGGGGTTTTTGATATGAGGGTTAAAGGGGGGTTTGATGGCAGGCTTAGGCTTTGGGGGGGGTTAGTTTAAACAGGTTTGGGGGTTTAGTAGGCCTTGGGGGGTTTTTAAGGCAGGGGTTTGGCTTAAGGGCTTTGATAGGGCCCTTTGGTTGGGGGGGTTTTGAAGGCAGGCTTGGCTTTTGGGGGGGTTTTTTTAAGGTTTTGGCTTTAAAGGGGGCTTTAGATAGGAGGTTAGGCTTTGGGGGCTTTGATGGAGGGTTGGCTTTTTGGGGGTTTTGTGGCGGCATAGGCTTATGGGGGCTTTAGATAGGCCGCTTAGGGTTATGGGGGCTTTAGATGGCAACGCTTTAGGCTTATGGGGGTTTTTTGATAGGGACGCTAGGCGTGGGGGCTTTGATAGGAAAGGGTTAGGTTTTTGGGGGTTTTTGATGGCAGGGTTGGCTTATGGGGGCTTTGATAGGCCCCTTAGTTCGGGGTGCTTTAGATCGGCAGGCTTCGGGGGCTTTAGATAGGCACGCTTAGGCTTATGGGGGCTTTAGATAATGCAGGCT